>JAODAL010048165.1:0-29252 GCA_025379985.1 Phyllomedusa bahiana | reverse complement strand
GGGTTGTGTTCTCTCATTTGGTCTGGGGAGTTCTCGGTCAGAGGAGCACTGTGTCCCCCCTTTTTTCTAAGGAAGTTCCCAGTACAGGGGAGCGCTGTGTTCTCTCCATTCTGTTCTATGGGAGTTCCCAGTACAGGGGAGCACTGTGTTCTCCATTCTGTTCTATGGGAGTTCTCGATACAGAGGAGCACTGTGCTCTTCTTTCTGTTCTATGGGAGTTCCCAGTACAGGGGAGCGCTGTGTTGTCTCCATTCTGTTCTATGGGCGTTCTCAGTACAGGGGAGCGCTGTGTTTGACTTTACTCAGAACTCCCTTAGAACAGAAGGGAGAGTAATGTGCATGTGTTACCAGCTTTACATTCTGAGCGGACACTTTTGGGGGGCCTGTTCCCAAGATAAATGTGGGTCCCAGAAGTGGTACATGCACCTATCTGACTTGGATGATATATCCCATCGATAAGTCATCAACGCCTACGGTGGGAACATTTCCTTCAATCTTGGCAAAGGTTATGTAATTTATAGAAGACCTATATGGTAAATCTTTTATACGTCTTATACTATATGATGTTCTATTGATTGCATGTTTCTAATCATATTCTATCTTTTTCTCTGTTTCTCTATTTCTGGATTCCTTTGCGCTCCACAGGCTCAGGTAAGAGGCAGATTTTCTATTTTTTTTTCTATCGTGTTACTAAACTACATTTATGCTCCACTTACGTGCTACCCCCACGGCAGGGTATTCCCCCGTGGGATTTCCCACTTTTCTGTACAGTTTTCTGCTTTATTACATTGTGGATAATTCCCTCGTGGCTTTGGAGCACCACTAGAACCGATATATGCAGGCTAATAACTCTACATTGCATTATCTTAATATAATCACACAGACCACCTGCTGAATTCTTATTTTTTTTCTGCTTTTTATTTATTAGATAGATAGATACATACATAAATAGGAGTATAGATACGAGATAGAAAAATAGATAGATATGAGATAGATAGATAGATAGATAGATAGATAGATAGATAGATAGATAGATAGATATGAGATAGATAGATATGGGATAGATAGATAGATATGAGATAGATAGATAGATAGATAGATAGATATGAGATAGATAGATAGATAGGGTAGATGTAGATAAAGATAGGAGACAGATAGATAGATAGATATGAGATAGATAGATATGAGATAGATATGAGATAGATAGATAGATATGGGATAGATAGATATGAGATAGATATTAGATAGATAGATATGATAGATAGATAGATAGATATGAGATAGATATTAGATAGATATTAGATAGATAGATAGATAGATATGAGATAGAAAGATAGATATGAGATAGATAGATTAGATAGATATGATAGATAGATAGATAGGAGATAGATAGGAGATAGATAGATATGAGATATATAGATAGATAGATAGATAGATAGATAGATAGATAGATAGATAGATAGATAGATAGATATTCGCTACAGTTGAAACTAGACGTTTCCATCCACTATATAAAAAGCCCCATCTGCAGGTTTTTCTCACTCTCTGACATGAAATCAGAATAAACCTTCCCCGTCTTAGGTCAATTAGGAACCAACATTATTTATATTTGCCAAATGCCAGAATAATGAGAGAAAATTTTTAAGGCATTTTTATTACTTTCAAAAGTTTCCATACACTGGGATTACTCTGCCTTTAAACAATTTGGGACCGCCCATATGATGAGGTCAGGTGTTTGGTTTATTGGCAACATCTGAGTTAATTAGAAACACAGCTGTGGATGTATTTTAATTCACACCAGAAACACACTGCTTCTGTGTGTAACATCATGGGAAAGTCTAAGGAAATCAGCCAAGATATCAGGACGGGAATTGTGGATTTGCACGAGTCTGGATCATACTTGGGTGCAATTTCCAGATACCTGAAGGGGCCTTGTTCATCTGTACAAAGAATTATACACAAATACAAACAAGATGGGAATGTCCAGTCATCATACCACTCAGGAAGGAGACGGGTTATGTGTCTCAGAGATGAATGTGTTTTGGTCCAACATGTGCATATCAATCCAAGAACAAAAGCAAAAGACCTTGTGAAGATGCTGGCAGAAGCTGGTGAGGTTGTGTCATTATCCACAGTGAAAAGAGTACTGTATCAACATGGGCTGCAAGGCCGCTCTGCCAAGAAGAAGACATTACTCCAAAAGAAACATTGAAAAGCCAGATTCATGTGTACAAATGCACAAGAACAGAGACCTACATTTCTGGAGACATGTCCTGTGGTCTGACGAAACTAAAATCTAGCTGTCCATAATGACCATCGTTACGTTTTGAGGAAAAAGGGAGAAGCTTGGAAGCCTAAGAACGCCGTCCCACCTGTGAAACACAGGGGTGGCAACATCATGTTGTTGGGTTTTTTTGCTGCAGGAGGGACTGGTGCACTTCACAAAATACATGGTATCACGAAGAAATAAGATTATGTGGCAATACTGAAGCAACATCTCCAGACATCAGCCAAGAAGTTAAAACTTGGGTGGAAATGGGTCTTCCAAATGGACAATGACCCGAAGCTACTGCCAAACTGGTTACAAAGTGGCTTAAGGAGAACCAAGTCAATGTTTTGGAGCGGTCATCACAAAGCCCTGATCTCAATCCTATTGGAAATTTATGGGCAAAGCTAAAAAGGCCGGTGGAGCAAGGTGACCTCCAAACATGGCTCAGTTACACCAGTTCTGTCAGGGGGGAAGGGGCCAAATTCCTCCCAATACTGTGAGAAGCATTGTGGAAGGATCCAGAACGTTTGACACAAGCCCTACGGGTTTAAAGGGGCAAAAGCCCCCCAAAATACTAATGAAATGGATGGAAACTTTTGATTTTGCAGAAAGTATTAAAAATGCCTTAAAAAATTTTCTCTCTTCATTATTCTGGCATTGGCAAATAGAATTAATTTTTGGTTCCTAATTGACCTAAAACGGGGAAGGTTTATTCTGATTTCATGTCAGAGAGTGAGAAAAACCTGCAGATGGGGCTTTTTATATAGTGGATGGAAACTTCTGGTTTCAAGTGTAGAAATATAAAAAGATATGAGATAGATAGATAGATAGATAGATAGATAGATATGGGATAGATAGATATGAGATAGATAGATAGATAGATAGATAGATATGGGATAGATAGATAGATATGAGATAGATAGATATGAGCTAGAGAGATAGATAGATAGATAGATAGATAGATAGATAGATAGATAGATATGAGATAGATAGGAGATAGATAGATAGATAGATAGATAGATATGGGATAGATAGATATGGGATAGATAGATATGAGAGAGATCGATAGATAGATAGATAGATAGATTTATAGATAGATACCTTATCCCATTGGTCTGCAAAGTGTGTTTCTGCAGCTGTTTGGAAACTACAACTCCCATCATGCATTTATATAATCTGTATCAGTGAGCATGATGGGAGTTGTAGTTTCCCAACAGCTGGAGAACCACACTTGCAGACCACTGCCTTATTGAGTCGCTCTCTGTCTGTCTAACTGCACACGTCGGTGGCTGTGGATGGTCAGAATAATGTGACTCAGCTGTATAGTATATAGTATATTAACATTCCTTTAATTTGGAACCATCGGACCCAGCAGGTGCCACATATTGAAATACTCTGGATTACTAAACGGCTATAGAAATGTATACAAAAATGCATCTCAAAATAATATCTTGAGATCAGAGAGGGCGACAAGGGCCAGATTATTAGATTTTTTTGATTATTGGGCACTAAGTTAAAGGAATTTTACTCTAATGTATTTTACTTTTTGTTCCTGGATTCTGTGGTGTCAGATTCCATGCAGTCTCGCCAGTGCACTTTGATAAGGTAGATTCACTGCCCGGATACAGATGATTTCATGTTCTGTGCTGGGAATATATGGATATAATTTGATATCCGACAGCCGAGGGCCTGAGAGACTGCGAGTACTATTTGGAGATCACATTACAACATGATATAATCTTGCAGGCGGCAGAAATGCTTTTACCTGCAGACTCGGCGAGTGCAGACAGCTCGCTGTCACCTTAGAAGACCTATGGGATCCTGTGTGATCCGATAAGGGCAACTTCCAGGCATTGTCATATGAATAATAATCCATACATTGCTATGTGCTGCGCAGGTGTATGAGGTGGTGCCGTGTCACAGTGACTGCAACCAGTACGTGTGGATCACAGAACCATGGAGCGTATGCAAGGTCACCAATGTGGATCTCAAGCAGAACTGTGGAGAAGGAGTCCAGACCAAGAAAGTCCGGTAAGAGCATTGACTTAAAGGGAATCTGTCGCAATTTTTTTTTTTTACTTATTAAATCAAGACCCTGATCCACATTCTTTTCTTCTTCGCCGTTTTTATTTCCTGATTGTAGATTTCTCTATTCGGCCGTCTATAGATGATTGTGGGGAAGACATTCTTGCTTGCACTGCTTTAACAGCAGTCAGAGAGATGCTTTACAGCAGCTTCATGCACACAGGAGACTTAAGACTGACTCAGTCCCATTCACTTCTATAGGAGAGTTTTCTAGGCTCTGTGACCTAGGAAGAAATCACTGTGCAGGGAGGTGAGAGGTGGGGGGCTGTGACATCTCCTCTTGTGATTGGTGGATCCTGTGTTATCTATTCACATTGGTGTCTACTTTCAGTTTGACCTTTGTGCTGATAATGAGCAGACACTGAAAATCTCCCTCTACAGAACAGGAAGTGTTATTAGGCTATTAGTGGCTTAATAATAATAATAATAATAGGCTATAATTAAGCCTAGTGGCCAAAGTGAAAACTGCAGGACTTAAGAATCAAAAAAAAATACTGAAAGTGATATGGAAAATAAAAAAAAACAAATTTTCCTAAAAAATGTGTTTAACATAAAAATGTGACTTAAACAATAAGTCATTTTTTGATGACACATTCCCTTTAAAGGAATGCTCCACCAGTCCCCCCTGCCCTGATTTATTCTCGCTGATGATTCGGCTTAGAATCTCTGGAATAAAAATGTATACATTCCTCAATTTGTGTTTTATTCAGGTCCCAAGAAACATTTTACCTGTTTTATCAGAAAGCTATCATTGTGTGGGCGGAGCTTAGGTGGTATATTATTATTTCCACCAATAACACAAGGGGGTGAAGCTTGGAACCTATTCACTGGTGGATCATTGAACTAAGAGTCACAGATTGCTACAACCCATATATTTTTTTTCTTTACAGATTTTGGCGCTTATAAAGTTATCTTGCTTTTGTTGCTAAAATTACGCTTTTCACGGATTTTTGCGCTAAAATCCGTTTTTAGGGATTTCGGCTTTAAAATCTGTGTTTTTACGGATTTTGGCTCTAATGATATCTCGCTTTTGCTTCTAAAAAATCAGGGTTTTCTTTTACAAACTTTGATGTTAAAATCCATCTTTTTATGGATTTTTAGTGGTAAAAGCAATATACCATTATTAGCACCAATATCCTTAAAAAAACGTATTTTAGCACTAAAATTCGTTAAAAAAACATTTTTGGCGACAAAAGTGAGAAAACTTTATCAGTGCCAAAATCTGTAAAAAATCGATTTTATGCTCCAAAATCCGTAAAGAAGTAAAGAAACGTATTTTTGTCAACAAAAGCAAGATAACTTTATTAGCACCAAAATCCGTAAAATGACTACAAGATTCCATATACATGCAATAATCTGCTTTCCATCCCCTTTTGTAGGGCGGAGTTACATCCCATGGCTTGATTTATGCAGACATTAAAAATCAGACTTAGGGCCCGTTTACACGGCAATGGACAAATACCGGTTGGTTTATGTGACCGGTAAGTGCACTGTTTTGCAGCCGTGCACACGGCCGCAGGGGGGGCGGCTTTTCTCCGCGATGAACCCTCACCCTTCACATTCACTTGCACAGATTCCGTCCGAAAACCAGACGGAAGAATGTGCATGTTCAATGTTTCTTGGGCGGCCCGCGGGCGGAAAAAACGCCGGGCGGAAAACCCGTGCAGTGGGGACTGCTGCATGGGATTTCCATAGGAGCCCATTGTGCTCGTTTGCGGACGGTTTTTCAGGCGGTCTGCAAACCTGCAAATCATCTGAAAAACCGTCCGCAAACCCATGGAGACACGCCCTTAGGCTATGTCTTCACTGCACAGAAAAACTTCAGTTTTTCAGCATTTTTCGTTTTCTAAAAACGCTGGAAAAAACGACTGAAAACATCTCCCATTGACTCTATAGTAAGAACGTCCCGCTGTCTCCCACAGACTCTATAGTAAGAACGTCCCGCTGTCTCCCATAAACTCTATAGTAAGAACGTCCTACTGTCTCCAATAGACTCTATAGTAAGAACGTCCCGCTGTCTCCCATAGACTCTATAGTAAGAACGTCCCGCTGTCTCCATAGACTCTATAGTAAGAACGTCCCGCTGTCTCCCATAGACTCTATAGTATGAACGTCCCGCTGTCTCCATAGACTCTATGTGGAAGGTCCCGCTGGCTCACATAGACACTATAGTAAGAACGTTCCCGCTGTCTCCCATAGCTCTATAGTAAGAACGTCCCCCCCATAGACTCTATAGTAAGAACGTCCCGCTGTCTCCCATAGACTCTATAGTAAGAAGCTCCGCTGTCTCCCATAGACTCTGTAGTAAGAACGTCCCGCTGTCTCCCATAGACTCTATAGTAAGAACGTCCCGCTGTCTCCCTTTAGAACCCTATAGTAAGAACGTCCCGCTGTCTCCCATAGACTCTATAGTAAGAACATCCGCTGTCTCCATAGACTCTATAGTAAGAACGTCCCGCTGCCTCCATAGGACTCTATAGTAAGAACGTCCGCTGTCTCCATAGACTCTATAGTAAGAACGTCCGCTGTCTCCCATAGACTCTATGAAAGGGACTTTCCCCGCGTTCCCTAGACTCTTTTGTAAGTACGTCCCGCTGTCTCCCATAGACTCTATAGTAAGAACGTCCCGCTGTCTCCCATAGACTCTAAATGTAAGAAACGTCCGCTGTCTCCCATAGACTCTATTGTAAGAATATCCCGCTGTCTCCCATAGACTCTATAGTAAGAACGTCCTGCTGTCTCCCATAGACTCTATAGTAAGAACGTCCGCTGTCTCTCATAGGCTCTATAGAAAGAACGTCCCGCTGTCTCCCATAAACTTGTATAGAAAGAACGTCCCGCTGTCTCCCATAGACTCTATAGTAAGAACATCCCGCTGTCTCCATAGACTCTATAGTAAGAAACGTTCCCGCTGTCTCTCATAGACTTTTATAGAAAGAACGCCCCGCTGTCTCCCATAGACTCTATACAAAGAACGTCACGCTGTCTCGAATAGACTCTATAGAAAGAAACGTCCGCTGTCTCTCATAGACTCTATAGAAGACGTCCCGCTGTCTCCCATAGATCTATAGTAAGAACGTCCCGCTGTCTCCATAGACTCTATAGTAAGAAAGTCCCGCTGTCTCCCATAGACTCTATAGTAAGAACGTCCCGCTGTCTCCCATAGACTCTAATGTAAGAACGTCCCGCTGTCTCCCATAGACTCTATAGTAAGAACATCCCGCTGTCTCCCATAGACTCTATAGTAAGAACGTCCTGCTGTCTCCCATAGACTCTATAGTAAGAACGTCCCGCTGTCTCTCTTTAGACTCTATAGAAAGAACTTTCCCGCTGTCTCCCATAGACTTATAGTAAAAAACGTCCGCTGTCTCCATAGATTCTTTTAGTAAGAACGTCCGCTGTCTCCCATGGGACTCTTTTAGTAAGAACGTCCCGCTGTCTCCCATAGACTCTATAGTAAGAATGTCCCGCTGTCTCCCATAGACTCTATAGTAAGAACGTCCCGCTGTCTCCCATAGACTCTATAGTAAGAACATCCTGCTGTCTCCCATAGACTCTATAGTAAGAACGTCCCGCTGTCTCCCATAGACTCTATAGTAAGAACGTCCCGCTGTCTCCATAGACTCTATAGTAAGAACCTATCGCTGTCTCCCATAGACTGTATGTAAGAACGTCCCTCTGTCTCCATGACTCTATAGTAAGAACGTCCCGCTGTCTCCCATAGACTCTATAGTAAGAACGTCCCGCTGTCTCCCATAGACTCTATAGTAAGAACGCCCCGCTGTCTCCCATAGACTCTATAGTAGAAACGTCTCGCCTTTGTCTCCATGAGCTTCTTTTTTCTGCTCTTTTTTTTATGGTCGTCCTTTGCAAACATGCTCTAAAAAACGCAGAGCCGGGCAGAAAATTTACTACAGGAATTATGGAAAAAGCGCGACCGGACGTCTTTTGACGCGGTTTTCGCGGTTTTCAATGAAAAACCACCAAGGAGACCCAAGTCCCACCTATAGTGGGTGTTAATAAAGGTTACACCTTATCAAATTTGCAAACAAGTGTCTGATGTGGCCTTGTTTGTACCGTTCGTAATAAAATAATCACGCTTTGGTCGCTAACGATTTTTTCTCAATTTATATTTTTTTCGCTACAAATGTTTATTTTTTTACAGATTTCTGCGCTAAAATACTTTTTTTTTTTTTTTTTACAAATTTTGGCGGCAATAAAGTTCTCTCGCTTCTGATGCTAAACATTCGTCTTTTTACGGATTTTGGCGCCAGAATCCGTTTTTTTTTTTACAGATTTCTGCGCTAAAATCATTTTATTACAGATTTTGGCGGTAATATAGTTATCTTGCTTCTGACGCTAAACATACTTTTTTTTAACGGATTTTGGCGCCAGAATCCGTTTTTTTTGCGGATTTTGGCGCTAAAATCCCTTTCTTTACAGATTTTGGCACTAATAAAGTTATCTCCCTTTGGACGCTAAAAATAAAATTTTTATGGATTTTGTCACTAAAATATGTTTTTTTACGGATTTTGGCGTTATTGAAGTTTTCTCGCTTTTGTCGCTAAAAATACGCTTTAAATATGTTTTTTTTACGGATTTTGTCGCTAAAATGCTTTCTTTTACGGATTTTGGCACTAAACTCCGTTTTTTATGGATTTTGGTGCTAAAGTTTGTTTTTTACAGACTTTGGTGCTAAAATCCTTAAAAACTGATTTTTTGCTGCAAAAGCAAAATAAGTGTGTTAGCGGCAAAATCTGTAAAAACTTTTTTAGGAAAAATCATAAACTTATTTTGCGCCAAAATCCATAAAAACCGTATTTTAGGGACAAAATCCGTAAAAAACGTATTTTTGCCAACAGAAGCGAGATAACTTTATAAGCGGCAAAATCCGAAAAAATATGGATTTTAACACCAAAATCAGTAAAAAAATGGACTTTAGGGCCAAAATCTGTAAAAAAATATTTTTGGCAACAAACGCAAGATTACTTTATAAGCGGCAAAATCCGTAAAAATACGGATTTTAGCACCAAAAGCCGTAAATAACATGGAATTTAAGATCAATATCCGTAAAAGAACCTTATTTTTGCCGACAAAAGCGAGATAACTTTATTAGCGCCAAAATCCATAAAATGACTTAGAAGATGACATATAAATGCAGTAATGTGCTCTACATCCCCTTTTGTAGGGTGGATTTACATCCAATTGTTTAATTCATGCATACATTAAAAAACAGACTTGAAGACAAGCAAAAAAAAGTGTAAAAAACGCACCAAAAAATGCAAAAAACGGCCGTTTTTTCAGCTGCTTTTGACAGGCAGTGGACAGAAAACTCAGTTTCATGAATGTTTTTAGTAATTGGGTTTCAGGGTTTGTTTTTTTTTGCCCAAACTGCAGGGGAGACAGAGCCTTAAAAGCAAAAAAGTGCTTAAAAAAGCACCAAAAAATGCAAATTGCTCCAGAAAATTGCTTTTTTTTCAGCAGCTTTTCACAGGCAGGGGACAAAAAACTCAGTTTTATGAAGGTTTTTAGTATTTGGTTTTCTGGTTGTTTTTAGTCCACTGCAGGGAAGACAGAGCCTAGAGGCTATAATAAGGGGGTAAAGGAAGCTTACACAAAACGGTAGTGAGTCTTGAAGCAGGACCTATAGGCACCGTTCATTCTAATTCTATATTCCAGAGATCTAGGAGATTTTCTTGTCACTGACTTGGAATAATCGATTGATCCATAAAATGTATTGGACACTGTACTAATCGATACCTCGCTCCAGCATTGGAGTGTGAGGGAGGCTCTCATGCCTGCTGTCAGATATTGGTGCAGTAGCACAGCCTGCTGGGCACAGCTGGTACTGCAGGGCCGTGCGCTCATATGGAGGGGGCTCTGTATTGTAATGATTTATCCATGTACAGCAATCGTGTTCCTTGTCGTCAGATGCATGCAGAACACAGTGGACGGGCCCGCCGATGTGGTAGAGGACTATCTGTGCGAGCCCGAGGAGATGCCGCTAGGAGCCAGAAACTGCAAGCTGCCCTGTCCTGAGGACTGCGTCATGTCAGAGTGGAGTGAATGGAGCAAGTGCCCCTTGGTAGGTTCCTCTAGCTAAAGGGTTATATCATATCTACAGCATAGAAAGTATCTGCCTCTGCTGTGTGTTATCAGTGCAAAACACATCGGGCCACATGTAGGGAAAATGACTAGGTGTAAAATTCACTTTGTTTCCCATAGCAACCAAACAGAGCTCATAGCAACCAATCAGAGCCCATAGCAACCAATCAGAGCCATAGCAACCAGTTAGAGCTCATAGCAACCAATTAGAGCTCATAGCAACCAGTCAGAGCTCATTGCACCGAATCAGAGCCCATAGCAACCAATCAGAGCCCATAGCAACAAGAGCTTGTAGCAACCAATCAGAGCCCATAGCAACCAATCAGAGCCCATAGCAACAAGAGACCATAACAACCAATCAGAGCCCATAGCAACCAATCAGAGCCTATAGTAACCAATCAGAGCTCATAGCAACCAATCACAGCTCAAAAAAACCAATCACAGCTCATAGTAACCAATCAGAGCCCATAGCAAACCATCAGAGCCCATAGCAACCCATCAGAGCTCATAGCAACCAATCAGAGCCCATAGCAACCAATCAAAGCTCATAGCAACCAATCACAGCTCATAACAACCAATCAGAGAACACAGCAACCAGAGCCCATAGCAACCAATCAGACACCATAGCAACCAATCAGTGTTCACAGAAACCAATCAGAGCCCATAGCAACCAATCAGAGCTCAGCTTTTGGACAGTCTTACAGTTATACAGTTTTACTATGTACATAGATCCTATATTATCCTCCAGAGCTGCACTCACCATTCTGCTGGTGCAGTCACTGTACATACATTACTTATCCTGTACTGATCCTGAGGTACATCCTGTATTATACTCCAGAGTGCAGCTCACTATTCTGCTGGTGCAGTCACTGTGTACAAACAATACATATCCTGTAATGATCCTGAGTTACATCCTGTATTATACTCCAGAGCTTCACTCACTATTCTGCTGGTGCAGTCACTGTGTACATACATTACTTCTCCTGTACTGATCTGAATTACATCCTTATTATACTCCAGAGCTGCACTCACTATTCTGCTGGTGCAGTCACTGTACATACATTACTTATCCAGTACTGATTCTACATTACATCCTATATTATCCTCCGGAGCTGCGCTCACTATTCTGCTGGTGCAGTCACTGTGTACATACATTACTTATCCTGTACTGATACATCCTGTATTATCCTCCAGAGCTGCACTCACTATTCTGCTGGTGCAGTCACTGTGTACATACATTACTTATCCTGTACTGATCCTGAGTTACATCCTGTATTATCCTCCAGAGCTGCACTCACTATTCTGCTGGTGCAGTCACTGTGTACATACATTACTTATCCTGTACTATCCTGAGTTACATCCTGTATTATCCTCCAGAGCTGCACTCACTATTCTGCTGGTGCAGTCACTGTACATACATTACTTATCCTGTACTGAACCTGAGTTACATCCTGTAATATACCACTATTCTGCTGGTGCAGTCACTGTACATACATTACTTATCCTGTACTGATCCTGAGTTACATCCTGTATTATACTCCAGAGCTGCGCTCACTATTCTGCTGGTGCAGTCACTGTACATACATTACTTATCCTGTACTGATCCTGAGTTACATCCTGTATTATCCTCCAGAGCTGCACTCACTATTCTGCTGGTGCAGTCACTGTGTACATACATTACTTATCCTGTACTGATCCTGAGTTACATCCTGTATTATACTCCAGAGCTGCACTCACTATTCTGCTGGTGCATTCACTGTGTACATACATTACTTATCCTGTACTGATCCTGAGTTACATCCTGTATTATATCCCAGAGCTGCACTCACTATTCTGCTGGTGCAGTCACTGTGTACATACATTACTTATCCTGTACTGATCCTGAGTTACATCCTATATTATACTCCAGAGCTGCACTCACTATTCTGCTGGTGCAGTCACTGTGTACATACATTACTTATCCTGCACTGACACAACCATATCTCACCCTGCAGCCGCAGTCCTTGGTAAGCTCTGGTGTATGTACCTTTAACCTCCATTCTCTTAGTTTATACAGGATTTACAGCTGGTGCCGTCCTGTGGGCTGCGCTATGTCAGTGTGAATGAGACAATACACTGAGCGCCTGATAATCTGTAACATTCGGCTGAGTAAGCTCTGGTGGCATCGTCTTATTGAATATTCATCTCTTTCACTACAATGGATAATGACACTAATTAGGTGTCAGACAATGGCTCTTTGGTAGAATATTAATTATTCCAGCGCCGCCCAGCACCAGTTATTACAGGTAAATCATCTAATTAGTATGTAAATAACATCCTGGAATCTGAGACGCAGACTGGAGAACAGATTAACAAGGACAAATATAGACTATAGTAATAAACTTCACCTTGCCATAGACTAATTCTGTATAGTGAGCTGTCCCTTTAAGAGCTGGCAGTGCTTTATGACTGCAAAGAGTGTCTCTTGCTCTGGAGGACCTGCCCTGTCCTGTGTAACATAGACAGCTCATTTATGTCAATGGAGACTGTGTAATGCTTCATTCCTCCTGTGGTGGCGCTGCAGGAAAATTGCAAACTTCTTGCCAGAATCGACCAGAGTTACACTGATCACTGGGGGGCCAAGAGGGAGGACACTTTGTGATCGGATAAATATCAAGTGACCCTTGTAGCAGGCAAGGATTGTCCAAAGGTGGAGAATCCCTTCAAGCCATTACCAAAATTTGTCCTATATTTGCAACATAAACATAGCAAGGGAGTTAGAGGTGTGGCCTGGTGTGATGTCATGTGATTGGTGGGGGTTAGAGGTGTGGCCTGGTGTGATGTCATGTGATTGGATGGGGTTAGAGGTGTGTTCTGGGGTGCTGTCATTTGATTGGATGGGGTTAGAGGTGTGGTCTGGTGTGATGTCATGTGATTGGATGGGGTTAGAGGTGTGGCCTGGTGTGATGTCATGTGATTGGATGGGGTTAGAGGTGTGGCCTGGTGTGATGTCATGTGATTGGATGGGGTTAGAGGTGTGGTCTGGTCTGGTGTGATGTCATGTGATTGGATGGGGTTAGAGGTGTGGCCTGGTGTGATGTCATGTGATTGGATGGGGTTAGAGGTGTGGTCTGGTGTGATGTCATGTGATTGGATGGGGTTAGAGGTGTGTGCTGGTGTGATGTCATGTGATTGGATGGGGTTAGAGGTGTTGGTTGGTTGGTGTGATGTCATGTGTTTTGGATGGGGTTAGGGTGTGGCCTGGTGTGATGTCATGTAATTGGATGAGGTTAGAGGTGTGGCTGGTGTGATGTCATGTGATTGGATGGGGTTAGAGGTGTGGCCTGGTGTGATGTCATGTGATTGGGGGGTTAGAGGTGTGGCTTGGTGTGATGTCATGTGATTGGATGGGGTTAGAGGTGTGGTCTGGTGTGATGTCATGTGATTGGATGGGGATAGAGGTGTGTCCTGGTGTGATGTCATGTGATTGGATGGAGTTAGAGGTGTGTCCTTTGTGATGTCATGTGATTGGATGGGGTTAGAGGTGTGTTCTGGGATGATGTCATTTGATTGGATGGGGTTAGAGGTGTGTACTGGGGTGATGTCATTTGATTGGATGGGGTTAGAGGTGTGGCCTGGTGTGATGTCATGTGATTGGATGGGGTTAGAGGTGTGGTCTAGTGTGATGTCATGTGATTGGATGGGGTTAGAGGTGTGGTCTGGTGTGATGTCATGTGATTGGATGGGGTTAGAGGTGTGGTCTGGTGTGATGTCATGTGATTGGATGGGGTTAGAGGTGTGGTCTGGTGTGATGTCATGTGATTGGATGGGGATAGAGGTGTGGCCTGGTGTAATGTCATGTGATTGGATGGAGTTAGAGGTGTGTCCTGTGTGATGTCATGTGATTGGATGGGGTTAGAGGTGTGGTCTGGTGTGATGTCATGTGATTGGATGGGGTTAGAGGTGTGTTCTGGGGTGATGTCATTTGATTGGATGGGGTTAGAGGTGTGGCCTGGTGTGATGTCATGTGATTGGATGGGGTTAGAGGTGTGGTCTAGTGTGATGTCATGTGATTGGATGGGGTTAGAGGTGTGTTCTGGGGTGCTGTCATTTGATTGGATGGGGTTAGAGGTGTGGCCTGGTGTGATGTCATGTGTTTGGATGGGGTTAGAGGTGTGGTCTGGTGTGATGTCATGTGATTGGATGGGGTTAGAGGTGTGGTCTGGTGTGATGTCATGTGATTGGATGCGGTTAGAGGTGTGTCCTGGTGTGATGTCATGTGATTGGATGGGGTTAGAGGTGTGGCCTGGTGTGATGTCATGTGATTGGATGGGGTTAGAGGTGTGGCCTGGTGTGATGTCATGTGATTGGATGGGGTTAGAGGTGTGTCCTGGTGTGATGTCATGTGATTGGATGGGGTTAGAGGTGTGGCCTGGTGTGATGTCATGTGGTTGGATGGGGTAAGAGGCGTGTCCTGATGTGATTGGATGCGGTTAGAGGTGTGGCCTGGTGTGATATCATGTGATTGGATGGGGTTAGAGGTGTGTCCTGGTGTGATGTCATGTGATTGGATGGAGTTAGAGGTGTGGTCTAGTCTAGTGTGATGTCATGTGATTGGATGGGGTTAGAGGTGTGGCCTGGTGTGATGTCATGTGATTGGACAGGGTTAGAGGTGTGGCCTGGTGTGATGTCATGTAATTGGATGAGGTTAGAGGTGTGGTCTGGTGTGATGTCATGTAATTGGATGGGGTTAGAGGTGTGGCTTGGTGTGATGTCATGTGATTGGATGGGGTTAGAGGTGTGTCCTGGTGTGATGTCATGTGATTGGATGGGGTTAGAGGTGTGTCCTATGTGATGTCATGTGATTGGATGGGGTTAGAGGTGTGGTCTGGTGTGATGTCATGTGATTGGATGGGGTTAGAGGTGTGTCCTGGTGTGATGTCATGTGATTGGATGGGGTTAGAGGTGTGGCCTGGTGTGATGTCATGTGATTGGATGGGGTTAGAGGTGTGGCCTGGTGTGATGTCATGTGATTGGATGGGGTTAGAGGTGTGGCCTGGTGTGATGTCATGTGATTGGATGGGGTTAGAGGTGTGTCCTGTGTGATGTCATGTGATTGGATGGGGTTAGAGGTGTGGCCTGGTGTGATGTCATGTGATTGGATGGGGTTAGAGGTGTGGCCTCTAAGAGGCAAAAAAGCAGAGAAGAGAGGCAAAAAGCAAGAGGCAGAGTATAGAAGGTAGGTAAAGTCCTTTACAGTAGCTGTAGGTTGGGCTGCTAAAATAAACTCCACTTGTGGGCCCGGAAATAGCTCAACAGGTGAGAACCTAGAATCAAGTCCACCAGTGGGCCATAGACACCCTAGTCCGACACTGCTTAGGGGGTTGAATACAGAAAAGAGAACAAGAAATACATAATGAAATAAAGGTACTAAACTTACAACCAGGGAAGAAATTACTTGTCAGGTGAGATAAGAAGGGAGACGCAAAGTGCAATAAACCTGATAATAGATATATGAAAAGTAGCTCGCAAAGTGCAACAAATACAATCCTACCAGGCTGAACACACACTCTCTACTGACGTGTATTATTGAATGGTATATGTAGCTTGTAGGTGCTTAGTGTATTCTTATTACTTTATTTGGCGTCTTCATTTATTCCTGTATATGGCAGACACAGAGTGTAGTGTTTGGGCTGTGGGCAACCATACACACCTTGTGATTGCAATGCAGGGGTGCCTACGTATGACAGAGGAAGCCCCTTTTCTCTGTTGACCCCTTAAGTGCTGCGGACAGGAATGGTTGCGACATCTAGGTGGTTAAATGGCCCTGGTTGTAGTTAGCTCACTTCCTGGGTGCTGCAGTAGGAGCCCAGTTGTAATGTACCACTGTGGATGGTGCAGGCATAGCCCCTACACCAGGCATCCTCAAACTGCGGCCCTCCAGCTGCTGGGAAACTACAACTCCCATCATGCATTTATATAACCTAGAACAGTGGGAATGATGGGAGTTGTAGTTTCCTAACCGCTGGAGGGCCGCAGTTTGAGGATGCCTTCTCTACACCCACACCATCATAGAGCCATACACAAGGCCCGGGAGGCTTGCCAACTCTCCCAGTAGTACAGAAGAGTTGGCAAGTGTCCTGCGCGGCCTGGGATGGACCGCCCCCTCCATCCCCCACTAGCTAAACCACTGCCTAAATCAATATTTTTTAGCAAGTTGGGGTGAACAGGGCCCTATTCAAGCAACATGACCCTCCCATAGGAGTCAACAGGTAATTTCTGACCTGATGTCCAGGTGCCTGCCACAAAGCAAATCACTGCAGCTGTGATATATAATAAAAATCAAATCAAACTATACAATTCAAAGTATATAACAATTCTCTCCAGAAAAAAAATAAATAAAATCTGGGCGGGAAGTTCTCTTTGTACAGAACAGCAGAAAGTGCCGTAATCCAGATAATTAAAATATGACAGTGAAGCTGCAAACTGGGCCAAACACGCTGATTATGTCTGGGAGATCTTCATTATGATGCAAATGTGGTTGCAGCCTTCATAATCACACGTTTAGTATTTTAATTCTCGGCTTCGGCTTCAGATTTGCCGTTTGCTTCATTTGCCCGTCTAACGTGTGATGTCTGTTTGCCGACGCCAAAGGAAAGCGCCCGCCGGTAATTGGACGGTCTCGTGCGTCTGCCGCGCCCATCCTGCCGGGATGTTTACCTGGAGTCGTCTCTCAGGTGTTTGCTTTACTGTGTTGCAGCCTTGTGACGGAAATGGAGTTCGTGAGCGGACGGCCGTGTCCATTCGACAGGCAGCGGAAGGCAAGGCCTGCAATATCGCCACCGAGAGCGAGCCCTGCATCCTCAATAAGAACTGCTTCCACTATGAATACAATGTGACCGGTAGGTATGGACAGAAGACAATTGTGCGTCATGTGGTTGGGAACTAAACTGGTATGTATAATACTCATGGGTGTAACCTGGTAAAGCGGGGGTGGGATTATGCAAATGTCATCTGACCCATCTTGTGAACTGGAACCACATTATAAGCATTAACTATCTATCTATCTATCTATCTATCTCATATCTATCTATCTATCTATCTCATATCTATCTATCTATCTATCTATCTATCTATCTCATATCTGTCTATCTCATATCTATCTATCTATCTATCTATCTATCTTATCTATCTATCTATCTCATATCTATCTATCTCATATCTATCTATCTATCTATCTATCTATCTATCTCATATCTATCTATCTATCTATCTATCTCATATCTGTCTATCTCATATCTATCTATCTATCTATCTATCTCATATCTATCTATCTATCTATCTATCTATCAATTTATCTCTGATCTATCCATCTATTACCTATCTATCTCTCATATCTGTCTATCCATCTATCTATGTATCTATCATTTATCTATCTATTTATGTATCTCTGATCTATCTATCTCATATCTATCTATCTATCTATCTATCTATCTATCTAAAAATAGAAAAAAATCCACAGCACTCCAAACAGAATTCAAGCAAAAAGGTGGTTTATTAATATATAGATAGACAGACAAATCTAAAGACAGATAGATAGATGGATAGACGGCTAGCTAGATAAATAGAAGACAGATAGATAGATAGATAGATAGATAGATAGATAAATAGATGGATAGACGGCTAGCTAGATAAATAGAAGACAGATAGATAGATAACAAAAACAAAAAGTAGCAAAAGCTAGAAGCACAACTCACCACCTAATGGTCTTTGGATTCGCACCTGTTCCTTCCTGGTTAGATGCAGCTAGCACCTCAGTAACGCCCGATCCTCTAGCTCCCGGCAAAGAGCCTCCAATAGTTCAGCAACAAGAAAAAGATGAGGGCCAGCGTGGATGCAAGTAAAATTTGCTGCTTTATTTCTTGTACATGTAGCAGAGGGTACACAGAAAACACCTACGCGTTTCGGGCTATGTATCGAGCCCTTGCTCACCGTGAGCAAGGGCTCGATACATAGCCCGAAACGCGTAGGTGTTTTCTGTGTACCCTCTGCTACATGTACAAGAAATAAAGCAGCAAATTTTACTTGCATCCGCTGGCCTCATCTTTTTCTTGTTGCTGAACAGATAGATAGATAGATATGAGATAGATAGATATGGGATAGATAGATATGAGATAGATAGATAGATAGATAGATATGAGATAGATAGATAGATAGATAGATAGATATGAGATAGATAGATATGAGATAGATAGATACAAAACAGCAAAAATAGCAGCACTCCTGGAAAAGCACGATGTAGAAAACAATAGAGAACAGGTGCCCGCGGTTACTACTTTGATACAAAAAGCCTCAAAATAGAATTTTTTTTCTATTTTGGGGCTTTTTGTATCAAAGTAGTCGCCGCGGGCACCCGTTTTCTATTTTTTTCTACATCGTGCTTTTCCAGGAGTGCTGCTATTTTTGCTGTTTTGTATCTATTTATCTCATATCTATATATCTCATATCTATCTATCTATTCTATTTTATCTATCTATCTATCTATCTATCTATCTCATATCTATCTATCTTTCTCATATCTATCTATCTATCTCATATCTATCTATCTATCTATCTATCTATCTCATATCTATCTATCTATCTCATATCTATCTATCTATCTCATATCTATCTATCTATCTATCTATCTCATATCTATCTCTCTATTTGTCTTCTATTTATCTAGCTAGCCGTCTATCCATCTATCTATCTGTCTTTAGATTTGTCTATCTATCCATATATCTGTCTTTCTGCATATCTTCCTACCTATCTACCTCTCATCTTTTTCTGTATTTCTATCTATCTCACATCTCTCTATCTATCCATTATATATTTGCCTAGATTTCTATCTATAAAGCTGTCTATCTACTAAAAATATACCATTCATTAGTGTAAGTTCAGAAGCTGCCTGTTTAAAGAAATGTTTCTAGGTGGCAATCTCCCTTTAATGCTTATTTTTGCAATTAAACAAGATTTACCAGTGTATCCTTAGATAAATCTACAGATATACATTACTTACTTCTAATGCGTTACATCCTGTATTATCCTCCAGAGCTTGCCTCTCATATTTCTAATGTGCAATCACGTTACATAAATTACTTATCCTGTACTAATCCTGGAGTTACTCTGTATTTATCTCTCCAGAGCTGCCTACACTATTCTGCTGGTGCAGTCACTGTGTACATACATTACTTATCTGTAATGATTCTGAGTTACATTTTGTATTTAATCTCGAGAGCTGCCCTCACTATTCTGCTGTGCAGGTCAATGTACATACATTACTTATTCCTTTACTAATCTGAGTACATCTGTATTATACTCCAGCGCTGCACTCACTATTCTAGGCTGGTTGCAGTCACGTTACTACATTACTTATCCTGTACTAATCCTGAGCTACATCCTGTATTATTACTCCAGAGCTGCCACTCACTATTCTGCTGGTGCAGTCACTGTACATACATTAACTTATCCTGTAACTAATCTGAGCGACATCCTGTATTATACTCAGAGCTGCACTCACTATTCTGCTGTGCAGTCACTTTACTTACATTACTTATCCTGTACTAATCCTGAGCTACATCCTGTATTATACTCCAGAGCTGCACTCACTATTCTGCTGGTGCAGTCACTGTACATACATTAATTATTCTGTATGATCTGAGTTTACATTCCGTATTATACTCCAGAGGTGCACTCACTATTCTGATGGTGCAGTCAATGTACATTACATTAGTATCCTGTAACTGATTCTGAGTTACATACTGTATTTTACTCCAGGCTGCACTCAATATTTCAGTTGGTGCAGTCACTGTATACATACATTACTTATCCTGTACTGATTTGAGTTACATCCGTATTATCATCCAGAGCTGCAACTCACTATTATTCTGGTGCAGTCACTGGGTACATACTTTACTTAATCCTGTACTGAATCTGAGTTACATATGTATTATCTCGAGAAGCTGCCCTCAACTACTTCTGCTGGTGCAGTCACTGTACATACATTACTTATCCTGTTCTAATCTGAGCTACATCTGTATTATATTCCAGAGCTTCACTCACTATTCTACTGAGTGCAGTTTGTACATACATTTACTTCGCCTGTACTAAATCCTGAGCTACATCCTGTATATACTCCAGTAGCTGCACTCACTATTGCTGGTGACAGTCACTGTACTTTCGATTACTTATCCTGTACTGATCCTGAGTTACATCCTGTATTATACTCCAGAGCTGCACTCACTATTCTGCTGGTGCAGTCACTGTGTACATACATTACTTAACCCTGTACTGATTTCTGAGTTCATCCTGTCATTATTCATCCAGAGCTGCACTCACTATTATTCTGTGCAGTCACTGTATACATACATTACTTTTCCTGTACTGATTCTGAGTCTTCATTATGTATTATCCTCCGAGCAGCCCTCACTATTCTGCTGGTGTTGTCACTGTACATACATTACTTATCCTGTACTA
The DNA here is from genome assembly GCA_025379985.1 of Phyllomedusa bahiana. NCBI lineage: Eukaryota > Metazoa > Chordata > Amphibia > Anura > Hylidae > Phyllomedusa > Phyllomedusa bahiana. Next base: position 8,299 of record JAODAL010048165.1, on the reverse strand, counting down.
TTCCTGAGATACATCCTGTATTATACTCGAGCTGCACTCACTATTCTGTGGTGCAGTCACTGTACATACATTACTTATCCTTGTACTGGATCCAGAGTTACATCCTGTATTATACTCCAGAAGCTGCCATCATTATTCTGCTGGTGCAGTCACTGTACATACATTCTTATCTGTTACTGATCCTGAGTTACATCCTGTATTCTATCCAGAGCTGCACTACTATTCAGCTGGTGCAGTCGACTGTATACATAACATTACAATCCTGTACTGATTCGGTGTTACATTCCTGTATTTCATCCAGAGCTGCACTCACTATTGGATGGTGCAGTCACTGTGTACTTACATTACGTATCCTGTATGATTCTGAGTTACATCCTGTATTATACTCCTGAGCTGAATAACTATTCTGCTGTGCAGTCACTGTGTATCATACATTACTTATCCTGTACTGATCCTGGAGTTACATCCTGTATTTTCATCCAGCGCTGCACTCATCTATTTCTGCTGGTGCAGTCACTGTAATACCATTTCTTATCTGTACTTATCCTGAGTTACATCCCTATATTATACTCCAGAGCTGCACGCACTATTCAGCTGGTGCAGTTCAACTGTATACATACATTACTTATCCTGTACTGATTCTGAGTTACTCTGTATTATCCTCCAGAGCTGCAATTTACTATTCTGCTGGTGCATCACTGTGTACATATGTACATTACTTATCCAGTACTGATCCTGAGTTACATCCTGTATTATACTCCAGAGCTGCTCTCACTTATTTCTGCTGGTGCAGTCACTGTGTACATTCATTACTTGTCCTGTACTGATTCTGAGTTACATCCTGTATTATACTCCAGAAACTGGCACTCACTATTTCTGCTGGTGCGTCCACTGTGTAAATTCATTACTTATCCTGTACTGATCCTGAGTTACATCCTGTATTTATCATCCAGAGCTGCATCACTTTTCTTCTGTGTGCAGTCACTGTGTACATACATTACTTATCCTGTACTGATTCTGAGTTACATCATGTATTATCCTCCAGAGCTGCGCTCCACTATTCTGCTGGTTGCAGTCACTGTGTTCATACATTTCTTATCCTGTACTGATATGAGTTACCATCATGATATTATCATCCAGAGCTGCACTCACTATTCTGTGGTGCTAGTCACTGTGTACTTAATTACTTATCCTGTACTGATCTGAGTTACATCATGTACTTATTCTCAAGAGCTGCGCTCATATTCTGCTTTTGCCAGTCAATGTGTACATACATTACTTATCCTGTACTGTCCTGAGTTACATCATGTATTATCCTCCAGAGCTTTCACTCACTATTTGCTGGTGCAGTCACTGTGTACATACATAACTTATCTGATGATCCTGGTGTTACATCCTGTATTATTACTCAGAGCTGCACTCCTATTCTTTCACAACATTGGGGTTGTGCAGTCACTGTGTACATACTCACTTATCTGTACTGATGCCTGTGTTACATCCTGTATTATACTCCAGAGCTTGCATCAACTATTTGTGGTGCCGTCACTGTGTAATACATTACTTATCCTGTTATGATCCTGAGGTACCTCCTTTATTATCCTCCACTGAGCTGCGCTCAATATTCTCCTGGTGAGTCACTGTGTACATACATTACTTATTCTGTACTGATCCTGAGTTACATTCCTGTATTATACTCCAGAGCTGCACTCACTATTCTGCTGGTGCAGTCACTGGGTACATACATTATTTATCCTGTAACTGAGTCTGAGTTACATCCTGTTATTTTCCTTCAGAGCTTACACTCACTATTTGCTGGTGCAGTCACTTGTGTACATACATTACTTATCCTGTACTGATCCTGAGGTACATCCTGTATTATATTCCAGTGCTGGCTCTCACTATTTTGAGGATGCAGTCATGTACATACAGTACTTATCCTGGACATATCCTGAGTTACATCCTGTTTATTACTCCAGAGCTGCAATCACTATCTGCTAGTTGCAGTCACTGTAAATACATACTTATCCTGTACTGATTCTGAGTTACTATCCTGTATTATACCCCAGAGGCTGCGCTCACTTTATGATGGTGCAGTCCACTTGTACTACTTACTTATCCGTTACTGATCCTGAGGTACATCCTGTATCATACCCCAGAGCTGCACTCACTGTTTTGCAGGCCTCAAATACAGCTCTGAAGTTTAATATAGTCTGTAATGTAACTGTATTACAAAGTTATCCAATTTAGCATACATGGTTTCAGTATAGACTATAATGTTACGTTTGAGCACTGCTGGCCGTGACCATTGGACGGTTCATTACTGCTTTGCCCTCTCTGTAGATTGGAGCACATGTCAGCTCAGTGACAAGGCCGTATGTGGGAACGGAATCAAGACCAGGATGCTGGACTGTGTACGGAGCGACGCCAAATCTGTGGCCTTGAAGTTCTGTGAAGAGGTAAGAGGTCTCTGGATAGTTTACACTCTGCTGGGAGCAGCAGGAATGGGAGATCTCCTATCTCAGCCTTTTAACCCCTTGATGCTGTGGTAAACTCAACCCCAGCATCTAACTGGTTGAGAAACGATGTACCACTTTGGTCCCTAATCTGTGGGGGGCTGACTGGTCATCTTGGCAGCCAAGGGCCCAATGAAGACCTTTATGGCCGCCATGGTGCAGTAGGAGAGCCCGGAGTGTACACTGTTCTGCAATATATTATTACCATTACCATTGCAGAACAGTGTGTAAGTGATCATGCCCTATAGTGGTCAAATACCCTAGGGGGACTAAAAATACAAGTGTGAAAAAAGGGGCGGGGGTACGGTGGGCTCCCAGCCATGGCAGGTCTGGTGCTGCTTTCCAGGAAGAAAGGCTGAGAAAGAGAGGCAGTATGTACAGCAGAGGCCTAACTTGAAGCTCCTAGGCCCTAGTGCAAAAAGTAAAATGGGCCTCCAACTACCAAATATCATCTACAATAATGGGGTCTTCTTATGTGGCAGAAGAGATTTTGTGCCCCCTCAGGCTGGCTGAAGGGCCCGGTGGTGACTGCTACCTCTACACCCCCTATAGCTATACTCCTGATGTGCAATCATGTACAGTAGCTGTGGGGTGGGCCCCAAAAATCAATACCACTGGTGGGCCCCAAGAATCAACTTCACTGGTGGTCCCCAAGAATCAATTTCACTGATGCACCCCAAGAATCAACTTCACTGGTGGGAACCAAGAATCAACTCAACTGGTGACACCAAGAATCACCTCCTCTGGTGGGCCACAAGAATCATCTTCACTGGTGGCCCCAAGAATCAACTTCACTGGTGGGCTCCAAGAATCAACTCCACTGGTGGGCTCCAAGAATCAACTCCACTGGTGGGCTCCAAGAATCAACTCCACTGGGGGACTCCCAAGAATCACCTCCACTGGGGGACTCCCAAGAATCACCTCCACTGGTGCGGCCAAGAATCACCTCCACTGGTGGGCCTCAAGAATAAACTCCACTGGTGGGCCCCAAGAATCAACTCCACTGGTGGGCCCCAAGAATCAACACCACTGGTGAGCCCCAAGAATCAACTCCACTGCAGGACCCCAAGAATCAGCTGCACTGGTGGGCCAAGAATACTCCACGGGTTTGGGCTCCAAGAATAACCCCCTTTGGTGGGCTCCAAGAATCAACTCCCTGGTGGCCCAAGAATAAACCTCACTGGTGGACCCAAGAATCAACTCCACTGGTGACACCAAGAATCACCTCCACTGGTGGGCCCCAACAATCACCTGCAATGGTAGGCCCCAAGAATCAACCCCCATTGGTGGGCCCAAGAATCAACCCACTGGGGGCCCCAAAATTCAACTCCACTGGTGGGCCCCAAGAATAAATTACACTGGTGGCCCCAAGAATCAGCTGCACTGGTGGTTCCAAGAATCAACTCCGCTGGCGGGCCCAAGAATCAACTCCACTGGTGTGCCCCAAGTACCCCAGTCCGATACTGCTGTCACTCCTAAAGAGTTTAGATGGAGTATATATGGCTGCAGCCCCATTCAAACCCCTTCTTAACTTGTGCAGCTTAGGTGGTGGGAGACACTAGCCCCTCATTATAGCAATCAATGTGATCCCAACCTTCAGGCCCCCCCACTAATCTAACATCAGCTAGTCAGTAGGTAAAGGTTTTTGGCTGGAGACCCCTTCACTGGAGACTGAACTATCCTTTTCTTTGTAGCTTGGTTTGGAGAAGACCTGGCAGATGAACACGTCCTGTGTGGTTGAATGTCCCATTAATTGTCAACTATCGGACTGGTCTCCTTGGTCTAAGTGTTCAGCTGGCTGTGGTCTTGCAGGTTTGTATTGAATATCAACCCATTTGGGCGCCATGAGCTGAAATGGTAACGTTTTTGTCTGGCTTAATCCTAACAAGTGATTGTCCATCTACAAACGTTTATATGTAACCTCTGATGCAGCAGAGCTGACATTGTCATGGGACAGAACTTAGGTCTGTGGTTTTATTTAGTACTACTGGGGTCAGACATAGACTTTATAAAACCCCTTATGACTATAACACTATCCTCACCACGGTGCCACCTTGTATGGCAGACCATAGACTATGTAAATGGCCATAATGCCTTGTGATATGCAGATGCTTAGTGGAGGGCAAAAAGGCAATTCAAAACTCTACACACCATACGGTGCTCTCCCCAAGGAGAGATTTTCCCCTTTCTGAGCCACTCATTGCCTCCCACCCAGCCAGCCAGTAATGCTCTGCTCTGCACTGATGAGGGGCAAAACCCTGGCTTGGCTAATATCCCTTTTGCTTGCTAAAGACTCAGTGGGTCAAAAGCAAACTGAGGATTTGTTACATCCAATAGAGGGCACTTGAGCTTCTCAGCTCCTTTCCCATAATGCCTTGTGAATGGCTGTTAGTCATGAAAATTGTTAGCACTTTTCCTTGCATGCACTATAGTCACAATTCAGATACTCTTTGATGGGTAGACGAAGGTAGGCAACCACCTAGGGTGTCACTTCATCCCAGGCAGTAAGGAGGTGTAAAAAGGGCATGGAGTGGGCTGAATTTTCCATTGGAAGGGAGGGTGCTATGTTGCCTAATTGCCTAGGGCACCAGAATACCTTGTCCCAGTCCTGCCTGCCTGTGTCCTTTTTTGTGTAGAGGTTGGGTGGGCCGGCAGGGCACCATGACAGCTGCACATATGATAGCTCTGCCCACGCTCAACACTTAACCTCAAAGTCTACAAAATTAGTAGCTAATTAGTAGATAATCCCAAAAATAACAAAGGTATTTATATTTTAAAGAAGATCTATTATAAAGATAGACCCTATGAAATGTAATGTAATAGTGGGTGCCACTGTAAAGGGCAGTACTGTCTAGTACCCGTGTGAGCTCTCAGCCAATCAGGTAAGAGAAAATCCCTCATTACAATATACAGGCAGTCCCTGACTTACACCGTTCTGACATCTGTCCCCTAGTTACAAACGGAGACTTGTGGGGCATGCTGGTACTTGTAGTTCCATTTTCCACAGCAGATAGAGCTGTGGAAGAAAATTCCAGCTGCCCAGCAGCAAGAGGGAAAAAATAAGGGAAAATCTTTTTAAAACGGGGGCACAGACAGAAAAAAAATGAAAAAAACCCTTCGCACTTCCATTTTTTTCTTGAGTTATTTTTATAAATATACCGTTCCAACTTACATACAAATCCAACTTAAAACAAACCTACAGCCCACCCCTTTTGTAACCCGGGGACTGCCTGTAGTGCCTGCCCACTAGGGGACAATTTAGTCAATGTAATACAACCCACTAGCTTAGTCTTAGTGGAACATCCTAATTTTAAGAGGTTCTGTATCTAAGACAACTCTCAAATACATAGCTCAAAAGTGGCCATGTTGCTCATTAGAAAGAGGCAACATGTACGAGCAGGTATCTGGAGACTTATACACCATTAGTTGCTCCACTGAAATTAAAATATGTTCAAATAAGCTCACGGGAAAAGACTGGGACTTGCCCTGTTGGGGCAGTTTCTTAAAGTCACTCTGACTCCCTGACCTTGCAATTAGGGGAGTAACCAACCAATATTCATTTGCAGCCTCTCACCCAGCCAGTAATCTAACCTGCCCGACACTCCAAAACAGCTGTCTTCTGATGAGTATCTGGTTTGGCTTTAGTCCCAGTTATATGGATATGCTCAATGAGTCAGATGTGACTTGGGGCACATAGTTGGCACAGAGTCCTAGCTCTTTTCTCCTGAGCTTATTTAAATATATTTAAATTTTCAATACAATAAGATTAATAAAGAGTCACAATAAATTGGAATAGGGATGTCCTTGAAGAGGATCTAATGTGTCTGGTATTGTAGCTCAGACCCGTGTACATGAATAGGGATGCACGGCCATGCCACATACAACCAGGGATGCACGGCCATGCCACATACAACCAGGGATCCCGGGCCCTGCCACATAAACAGGGATGCACGGCCATACCACATACAACCAGGGATGCACGGCCATGCCACATACAACCCGGGATGCACGGGCCCTCCACATACACCAGGGTGCACGGGGGGCCCAAACCAAACAACCAGGGATGCACGGCCATACCACATACAACCAGGGATGCACGGCCATACCACATACAACCAGGGATGCACGGCCATGCCACATACAACCAGGGATGCACGGCCATGCCACATACAACCAGGGATGCACGGCCATGCCACATACAACCAGGGATGCACGGCCATGCCACATACAACCAGGGATGCACGGCCATGCCACATACAACCAGGGATGCACGGCCATACCACAACACCAGGGATCACGGCCATGCCCCAACACCAGGGGTGCACGCCATCCACAACAACCAGGATGCACGGCGGGCCAGCCCATAAAACCAGGGATGCACGCCATCCCTAAACCGGGGGTGACGCCATGCCACATAAACCCAGGGATGCAGGGGGCCCCAAACACAACACCAGGATCGGGGGCCCATCCACATACAACCGGGAATCACGCCATCACATCAACCAGGTTTGCACGGGGGGCCATGCCCATAAAAACCGGGGAGCAGGGGCCCATCCACATAAAACCCAGGGATGCACGACCATCCAATACACCAGGTGAACGGCCAGCCAATCAACCAGGACCCCGCCTGCCACATACAACCAGGGATGCACGGGCGGCCATGCCACATACAACCAGGGATGCACGGCCATACCACATACAACCAGGGATGCACGGGCGGCCATACCACATACAACCAGGGATGACGCCAACCACATAAACCGGGGGTGCAGGGGCGGCCATCCACATAAAACGGGGATGCACGGGCGGGCCCATCCACAAAACAACCGGGGATGCACGCCATACCACATACACCAGGTGCACGGGGGCCATCCACTAAACCAGGATCAGGCCCCATCCACAACAACCAGGGACCGCCAGCCACATAAAACCAGGAGGCACCCCCATGCCACATACAACCAAGGAGCAGGGCTGCCACATACAACCGGGGATGCCCCGGGCCCCACATAAACCGGGGATCACGGCCAGACAACAACCAGGAGCACGGCCACCCACATAAAACCGGGGATGCAGGGGCCACCACATACAACCGGGGGACAGGGCCATGCCCATACACCAGGGATGCACGGCCATCCACTACAACCGGGGAGCACCCTCCACATACAACCAGGGATGCACGGCCATGCCACATACAACCAGGGATGCACGGCCATGCCACATACAACCAGGTCACCCAACCACAAAAACCCAGGGATGCAGGGCCAGCCACATACAACCGGGGATCAGGGGCCATACCACATACAACCAGGGATGCACGGCCATACCACAAAAACCGGGGATGCACGCCACCACAACAACCAAGGGATGCACGGCCATGCCACATACAACCAGGGATGCACGGCCATACCACATACAACCAGGGATGCACGGCCATGCCACATACAACCAGGGATGCACGGCCATACCACATACAGCCAGGGATGCACGGCCATGCCACATACAACCAGGGATGCCCCCGGGCCACCACAAAACCAGGGATGCACGGCCATGCCACATAAAACCAGGAGCACCCATGCCCATAAACCAGGGAGCACGCCCATCCACATAAACCGGGGATGCAGGGCCAAAACCAAACATAAAACCCGGGGAGCAGGGGCCATCCACATAAACCAGGATGCAGGGCCATCCACAAAAACCAGGGATGCACCCATCCCAAAAAACCAAATGCAGGGCCATCCCAAACATACACCGGGGATCAGGGCCAGCCACAACAACCAGGATGCACG
>JAODAL010048164.1:0-29253 GCA_025379985.1 Phyllomedusa bahiana | reverse complement strand
GTTCCTATCACTCCCTGAGAGGTTGAGTTGAATGGACCCCCTAGTATAACTGTTGTGTTAGGGACTCACCTTGCTGGGATCCCCTTGACGCTTTTGGGGGTGGCTTAAAAATTCTTGATAAAAAACGAAAAATAAAAACCCCAGATTTTTTATTTTTCCTTAGCATAATGCATTTTAAAAATTCCTATAATTTTATGTTTTACTTATTTTGAGTGTGCCATGATATTTGTATTAAAAACCCAAAACTAGCGCCCCGGGGTACCTCTTGTTTCCAATTTTGCTATTTTGACCCTTTTTCTCCCCGGTCTAAAAAAAATTTCCCTTTTTCATGTGCCCTTTCCCTTAAACCCCAAAATGGTACGGAAAAACAGAGGCGGGTCTCTAGGGGGCTACATTGGTCGGATGGCCCCTACCCATTGATCCAGATGAAAAAGAGGGGTATAAAATGAGTAACTTCCATTTATCTTGTATGTGTCCTTTAGGCTCCAGGTCCAACCTGAAATCTTGAATTTTGTGTTTAAACTCACTGTTGTGTTGAGTATGTTTACTGGTTACAAAATATAGATGCATAAACTAGTATGCCAGCTCACCTCTGTAGTGTTGTTTCCCCCAAACCCAGAGCTTTCTCCTGCCGACACCCGATCCGGATCCCGGGCTCACGGCAACAAAACAAACAAAATTCCAAACAATGCGCAACGCCCACAGAAGGTTTTGCCCTGCTTTTACCCCTTCTATTTATGTGCTTACACTTTGTTTTGAAAAAAAAAGCTATTTTTACGCACCTTAAACCGAGTTGGGAATCTGCATGTCTCGTGCTGCTGGGCGTTGCGCTTTTTGGACTTATGTTTACTGGTTGTTCAACTTGAAGAGCCCTATGTCAGTTTGCAATGTTATTTGACATGTGTCAAATGGAATGATTATGTAATCCCTATACGGGCTGCCAATATGCGTCTCTATTTCTTTTATCGTCTATATAATATTGCAAAGTGCTGTTATGTTATCAGCCCATAAGTACTGATGTTTTATGCTATAGTTCATATATTGAAAATTCAATAAAAATTTTCTTGATAAAAAAAAAAATATATAATATCAACACAAACACCTTCTACCTACAGTTGCTGCTGCATCTTGCCTTAGAATGCCTGAGCACTCTGTTCAGAGGTAAACATTCTTGATCCCTGTAACTGCAGTCCAGGGGCGTTGCTAGGGTCCCAAAACATCCGGGGCCCGGGCCCTCTGTTAACGTTTGCTCAGTAGTGCTGCGTTCACATAGCAATTTTTACACCACATCGTGAACTGTGGCATGTATTTTTACAGAGATAAAAACGTATGTTGCTGTCGCTAATTTTACACACATTCCACATTGTCCTGTCCATCCCCTTAGCAGTCACTGTACAATGAAAATAAGCACTGACCATTTAAAAAAAAAAAAATTCTCACAATACCAAGAGCCAGTAAAATACTACTACTTTAAACATTAAGAAACAAGGACCTTTTGTATGAAAACTGTCAAGGGGTAAGATTTTCTTTGTTGCCCATAGCAACCAATCAGAGCTCATAGCAACCAATCAGAGCCCATAGCAACCAATCAGAGCTTATAGCAACCAATCAGAGCCCATAACAACCAATCAGAGCTCAGCTTTACTTTTCCATATTCCTATATGAAATGAAAGCTGATCCCTGTTTGGTTGCTATGGGCAACAAAGACAGTTTAACTGCTAAACAGTTTTCATACATAACGACCAGAATTACCCAAAAAATGCAATTTTGGAGTTTGGAATTTTTTGTCTAGTAAGGTGTTTAGTGTAGGGGATACATGATGTTTATATTTTAATAGATGGGGACTTTACGAACACAGTGATGGCAGTTATGTGTAAATGTTTTATTTGTAAAATGACAAAAAGGTGGGTATAACTTCAATCTTTAATATTTTTTATTATCTTTTATATAGCTTTTTTTTAAACTTAACATTTAGTCCCCTAGGGTACATCACAACTAAGGGATGCGATTGTCAGTACACTGTTCTGCTATATATATTGTAGGGAATCAGCTCAAAGGTGGTACAGAGAAGCACAGTCTGCGACTTCCTTTAGAATGGCGTTTATTGCCAGAAAGGTACACACAAAAGGAAAACAACGTAGCTGGCCTTCAGCGCAAAACAAAACAGCACACTGTCCGTGTGTAAAACTCACAGTTTCTGGTTCTTTTAGCAGGATCCAGTCTCAAGGGGAAATTTTCAGGCAGCCTGCTGGGAGAACACTTGTTGACTCTCACACTGTCAGACTCCTTCTGACAGGGACACCCCTTGCTCATCTGCTTGCCAGGTTTATTTACGGCTGAAAACAAAACCCGGCCTGGACCCGGACATGGGAGTAGCCACCCACCCCCCTCTTTTGGCTACTCCAGTAAAAAAAGCCTAACCGATTAACTGCATAAGCAGTTATACTAACGTATAGGAACGTGTGTCAGTGGCCTATGCCGGGTGACACCAGTTTCTATATGGCTTTTTTACCCACACCGAGACCCGGCATCTCGGTGAGACCCTATCGGCGGTCCTCTACTGCGCCTTGTGGTTTATTACAATATATATATATTTTATATACATATGAGAATGATGGGATCTGTAGGTTTAGCATCATTATGTATATTACATTTTCCCCCCCTTTGCATTTTATACATTACAGTATTAATATATATTATAAAATATTATATAATAATATATTTATATATATACATGTGTATTATATATTATATATATTTTTTATATATATATATATAATATAAATGCAGAAGGGTGTACAAAATGTAATATACATATATGTTGCTGCCTACAGATCCCAAAAATTCTTTATACTGACCCACAGAGCCCCCTCATTCTCATACTGACCCACAGGGCTATCATTCTATACTGACCCACAGAGCTGACAGTCTGATCAGCACCATATATGCATTATACATATATAATGCTGACCAAAAAGCTGATCCACAGAGCTGATTATCTGCAGTTGTATTTATCAACTTTGTGGGTCAGTATTACATATGCATATATAATGCTGATAACAGACATGACAGACTGTCAGTTCTGTGGGTCAGTATCCACAGAACTGATTTAAACTGTCTGTAGTTAAAATTATCTTACCCCCAAACATATATAACCCCTATACCTTCAAATATTGCTGCTGGCTGCTCTGTGCTGCTCGGCACTGCACATACTGAGTAGGAGGAGAGAGAGAGAGAGTCATTCGGGCGGCAAGGGCTTACTGCAGCCTAACTCACCCCCCCCCCCCTCCCCTCCACAGGAAGAAGCTCCAGCAGCAGCAGCGTGAAGTAGGTGGGGACAGGGCCGGGGATTGGGAGAGGAAGCGATTACACTGCTCTCCTGTTCCCTGCGCAGCATCAGAGGAGTCTGCAGCCGTGGAGTTAGAGGCTGGGAGTCGCCACATGGTTGGTTCTCTACAGACATCCAACAATGCGGCGCTACTCTAGAGACTGAAAGCGGCTGAAGGACAAATCATTCGGGGCAGCAGGCGTAATATTCGGGGCACGAGCCCCGGAAAACTCCCTAGCGACGCCTCTGGCACAGTCTAATTAAATGTTTCCATGTCCTTCGTGAAGCAAAGCACCACCAGTGCCCTGCCCCACTGTTACGACCTATGACGCCTAATGCCTTAGGCCTTTACCGCTTGTCGGCCGCTTGTACTAACGTAGAGCAATGATGTCACATTCTCACGCTGCCTACACTGGGTTTTACCTGAAGAAGCCAGTCTATCGCTCATGTGGAATGTGGAGTAAGGTGAGGTTTTTTTTTTTCTTTTCTTTCTTTAACCTCTTACCATGCAGTCATTTTTGACCTCCTTGACAAAGCCCAATTTTTGAAATCTGACGTATGTCACTTTATGTGATAATAACTTTTTTAAGCTTTTACCTATCCATGTGATTCAGAGATTGTTCTCTCGTGACACATTGGACCACATGTATGAAAACTGTCTTGGTCTAAAATTCACTTTGCTGCCCATAGCAACCAATCAGAGCACCCCTTTCATTTCATATAGTTCTCTGGAATAATGAGAGGGGCGCTCTGGTTGCTATGGGCAACAAAGTGAATTTTAGACCTAGAAAGTTTTCATACATGTGGCCCATTGTGCTTTAAGTTAGTAAGAAATTTTTGTACATACGATCTTTGTTTTGTGAAAAATATCAAAAAATTGTGAAAATATGGAAAAACTTGCCATTTCTACAGTTCAAAAATTTCAGAGTGAAAGACACACAAAACAGTTTATAACTATCATCTACTATGTCTATTGTAGGTTGGCATCATTTTCTAAATGTCTGTTTATTTTTTCTATGGCATTAGAGTGCTTAGAAATTTAGTATTTTTCACATTTTCAAGAAATTTTGCAACATAGATTTTTTTTTAGGTACCAGTTCAGTTCTGACTTTGAGGGGCCTGTATGTTAGATACCCCAACAAATGACTCCATATAAAAAAACTACTCCCCCATATGTATTCAAAACTCCATTTAGGAAGTTTATTTACCCATTAGGTATCTCACAGAAATTAAAACAAAGTGGGGGGGTTTAAAATTTCAAAAATGTAACTTTTTTTTTGAGATTTTTTTTAGGTTATTTTTAGAGGATATTCCTTATGTGGCCCTAGTACTTTTTTTAAGATAAAACAAACAAGCTTCAAAATTTGGGACTTGGGAAAATACACCCTTTAATGAATATATTCAGGGGTTTAGTGAGTATATCGACCCCACAGGCTAGGCTCTGAAAATTTTTTTTTTTTTTAAACAATTTGCAATTTTAGCTGTAAATATTAAATTTTTACAAGGAATTCTGGAAAAAAGGACCCCAAAATTTGTAAAATAATTTTTTCCAAGTTTGGAATCCCCTTATATGGGGGTGAAAAAATGCTTTTTGGGCAATGTCAGAGCTTAAAAGAGGGGGTCTTTTTGGTTTTTGGGAAAATTTAAAATTCGGGTTTGGTACTATGTCACTTTTTTACAAAGCCCCCAAAAAGTACAAGAACAGGTGAACCCCTTTTCAGAAGTCTAAAAATTTTTTGGATTTTCAACACTAGTTTTGGGAGCGATTGCGTTGGCTTCGAGATCGATCGATGTCGATAGTGGGCCCGCTCCCGATAAGGTTTTTCGATAGTGAGCATCGTTTTATGCCCCGGAAAAACCTTTTAAAAGTTAGGGGGGAGAGAAAACAAAACCTTCTTTTTTAAACCCCCAAAAACCCAAGGATGGGGGAAAGGGCTGAAATTAACCCCACAACATTTCAATGGTACGGCCCTTCATTTTAAGGCAACCACTTGGGTTATAAAAGAACGGGAAAAAAGTCACAGAAAATTTACTATCCTGTCTTGTACCCCTTTGCCCCTTAAAACCCTGCATAAACCCCCCCAAATTAAAAAGGGGCCAAAAGGCAGATGTTTTGAACCATCATGTTACTTGAAAATGGACATTAAATTCCCTGCCCTTTGGAAAACGAAAGCATGAAACCCCAAACGGGCTTTGACCCCGTTTTAAAAAAGTGCGAAAAAAAGGAGTCTTTTAAACCCCTTATTTTTTTTTTGAAGGGAAACATTGACTATAAACTTCTGGGCCCAGCAGGGAGCCCCCAAACCTGCATGACCCCCATATTTAAAAAGTGCCAAAAAAAGGAGTTTTTTAAACCCCACTATTTTAGTTGAATGGACATTAAATTACCTGTCCTGGGCCAGGCTTTGACCCCCAAACCCTTTGAATGCCCCCCCCACTTTTAAAAATTTGGGGAAAAAAAAGGGAGTTTTCAACCCCCTTTTTTAGTTTCTTGGACTTTGGGACTTTTCTGTCGGGGCCCACGGCATGGCCCCAAACCTGATGCCCCCCCACTTTTAAAAAGTGCCGGAAAAAAGGGAGTTTTTCCCAAACCCCCAATTTTGGGTTTAAAGGACATTGTTTAAAACCTGTCATGGGCCACAGCATGACCCCCCAAAACCTCCCTGACCCCCACTTTTAAAATTTGGGGGCCGGAAAAGGAGTCTTTAAAACCAAATTTTTTTTGTTGAACTGGACTTTGACTATCCCTGCCCTTGGGCCACAGCTTTGACCCCCAAACCCCTGCTTGCCCCCCACGTTTAAAAAGTCCCGGGAAAAAAGGGGTCTTTAAACCCCCTTTTTTAGTTGAACGGGGACATTGACTATAGGGGGCCGGGGAAAAACAGCAGGGCCCCCCAAAACCTGCACCCCCCCACTTTTTAAAAAAGTGCCGGAAAAAGGGTTTTAAACCCACCTTTTTATTTATCAGGGGCATTGATATCCCTGCCCGGGGCCCACAGCATGGGGCCCCAAAACCCTGCATAACCCCCACTTTTAAAAAAAAGTCCCCGGAAAAAGGGTTTTCTACCCTTTTTTGTTTTCACTGGACATGATATCCCTGTCCTGGGCCAAAAGCATCCCCCGGGGGGAAATTTAAAAAGGGGGTGCGGTGAAACCCCAGGCTGGGGTCCATACTTCTTTTAAAACACGCGGGGAAAAAATCCCCCTGATGACGTGCAAAAAAAAAACTGTGGGGTGAAGCAGAGTGGGGGGAAGCGGAAGTGTAAAGAACCCCAGCCTTCCTCTGAAACATTTCAAACCTGGGTAGGGGTTTTGCCCTCCGTATGAGTGTGGCCCAATTGAGTTCAATTTGGGAAATACTGGGGGTTTAAACGTTTCCTCTTAAACCGGTTCCTTTATTTTGGGCATTTTTTTCCAATTTTACTAAAAGGTGTGGAGGAAATGGTTCTGTTTTTTGTTTCTTGTCCGTGCTCCATACCCCAATGTCCTAGGGAAAAACCTACTTTGGGGAAAGTTTTCCTGAAACCTCCCTTGTACTTTTTCAGAGGAATTTTTTTAACAGCTATTTTGAAATGAAGTTTTTTGTTCTTTAATTCTAGAAAAAAATTTTTAAAAAATTTGGGGGAAATCCCCCATGTTTTTGTTTCTCTTTTTTTCATTGTTTTTAAAGGGGGTTGTCTCTATACGGGATTGTTGCTATGTTAAAGATTTTTTTTTTTGCAAAAACAAGTCATTTTGCAATTTGTGTCCTTTAACAGTGCCCCAAACCTATTCTTTTTTGGGAAGACCAATCCCTTGGCCACTTTTGGCCCAAATTTTTGGGGAAGAAAACAACATTTTTTTAGAATAGGACCTTTTGTATGCTGCATGTACAGAAAAATGCCCCAAAAATTTCAAAGCATGACCCTTGACCCAATTTTGGGTTTCAATTTTTAAAAGAAAAAAAATGTCTTTTAGAAACAACATTTTTTTTATAATAGGACCTGTGGGTTTTGGCTGATTTCAAAGCAGAGGGCCCCAAAAAAATTTAAAAAAAAATGATTTTTCTCAGCCACTGTTAAAAATTTTTGAGGGAAAAAGCCATTAAAAAGCCACATTTTGTTAAAAAGGGAAACCATAAATTATTGTGTTTTTTCCCAAGAAAATTGCCCCCCCAAAAAATTTTATAAATAGGGATTTTCTCAGCCCTATTAAAAATTGTGGGGGATTTTTTTCCCAAATTAAAATTCACATTTCTTTTTCCAAAGGACCTTGATTTTTTTTTGGGCTGTATCTCACGGGAAAACATAAATCAAAACCATTGCAAGGCAAAAACTTTTAAGAAAAAGTGAGAAAAGGGAATTTCCCGGTTTGGGTCATGAAACCTTTTGCTGTCTTTTACGGGTCCTCACACCCAAACCCAGAAAATGAACTGTTGGGAAAAGAGAATAAAAAATTCCCGGGTAAAGAAATGTTTCTTTTTAAAAAAAAGTTTTAAAGGGGACCATTTCTTTTTTAAAAAAGGGAAAAATGTGAAGGGGACTGGCAACAAATCGGTGCCTGGCAATTGGGGCAAAACTCATCAGGCCCAAAGCCGGGATTATTTTGATGAAAGTAAAAACGATCCCCCTTTATTGGGGGAAAGCCGGATGCTTTTGTCTTTTTTTAATGACTCTCCAGCTGTGTAAAGGGGGCCGTCTAGATTTAAAGCTGGTGCTGGGAGGACAACCCCTCTATGGCGTGACGACCCAACTGGGCCATTCGCCCAAATTTGGTTTCCCCAGAAGTCTATTGGGTGGGAACACATCCCAAAAACATCGGTTTTTGAGACGCAGTTGTCGTGCCCCATGATCTTAAGTGATTTTCTTTTTGTGTTGGATGTGTCCCCTGTATGAAGGGCGTTGGTAAAGGGTGGTAAACAAAGATTGCCAGAGGTCCCCTTTAGGTTTTGGCCCTTGCCTCCCTGCGCCGCTACGTATTTTGGCACTTACTGCTGTTACGTCGTTGATGTTGTTCCCGTACTTTTGGGGGGAACTTTGAAGCGATAAAAACAGATGTTCCGTTGATAATCGAAGGTCCCCTTTTCCCTGAAATTTTACTCTTTTTGGGGTGGGTGGAAGGAAAGTGCTGTTTTTTTTTTTTTGAAAAGGGGACCCAGGGAGGGGGGGGGACCCATTTTAAATTGTTGTTTTTTTTGATGCCCTTAATGGGGGAGGATCATGTTGGAGGAAATGGAGCACCCAAGAAATTTCATGTGAGGAGGGACCCTTTTTTTTCCCCCAAAGGGTTCTTGGGCCCGAGGGGAAATAGCAAACTGATCTTCCTCATCTTCCTCCTCCCCCCTCAAATTAGCCCCAAAACCTCTTTCCAAGGCGGGGAAACGTGGGAAACTTCGGTGTCTGGGAATCCCTCCTCCCCCTTCCCCTCACCTCCTCCGTGCCTCCGGACAGCTTAAAAACACACCCCTGTTTTCCCTGAGATGATGCCCCCTTTGAGAGTGATGGGGCCCCTTTGCCTAGCTCTGGCCCCCAAACCCTGCCTTTGAAGACCGAAAAAATTGAAAAACTGTCGGGCTTTTGGGGTTTGAGGAAAGGGGAAAGGCTCCTTTTCCCGCTTCTGTGTCCGTCTCCCCCTTTCCGTCGCTCCCGGGCCCTTTGTTGTTTCGAGTGCCCAAACGATTTTCCGAACTAAGTCCCCAAAAGCCCCATGCTGAAAAAGGGCATTGTCCGCACTGCCCATTTTTTTGGTTCTCTTAAAACCTGGCAAGGATTTGTGCAGAGCTCTTTCCCCTGCCCCCCTCTGGGTGGTTAAACCCCCCCGAGGTCCTTTACCGTCTTGTCAGGCCATGTGTCACTTCTTTAATGCGTAATGGCTTGGCGTGTTGCCCAATGCTGGAGCATGTGGAGGGTGGAATTCCAGGGGTGTTCCCCCACTTTAAACAATGAGACGGTTGAGGGGGGGAGGCCGAGCTGACGCTGCAACGCAGCCGGGGCGGGCAAAAGGGGGTGCAAAGGCCCGGAAGTGAAACTCAGACCTCGGCCTTCTTCAGAGGCGCCCAGACCCGGGGGAAAAGGGTTTTTTTTTAAAAATTTTCTGGCGAAAAAGGGTTTAAAAAATGTCCCCAGGAAAGGGATGTGCCCCAAGCCTACCAAATTTTACGGGAGGGCCAGCAGATTTGGCCCGTTATCGAAAACCCCACCTTGCCTGGCAAAAGGTTCTTTTTCCCCCCAAACCCAGCGTTGGTTCTTTTGTTTTGGCGTCCACAGTCCTAAATTTTTTGGGGACGGTCCCCAAAGGGGCAAAAGGCCCCTGGTGTTTCTGGGCACTTTGGATGCCACCAGAGGCCCTTTGGGGGGGAAAGACCCCTGCCCCCCCCCCTTTTTTTTTTTTTTTGGGAGGGGTTCCCGCCGAGCCGGGAAAACCCCCGTCACCCCCAGAGAAAATCCACCCAGTCCCCCAGTGTCTGTAACAGATTTTATAGCTGCTTGGCCGTGTTAAATAGCCCCATGTGTCGGTGGTGAGATGGATTTTTCCCGGACACAGATGAAGACAAGCGCTTAAAATTTTAGATGACACGTGGTTTGGGCCGGGCAAAAGACGGCTTTTTGGAAAAGAAATGCCTGCTCGGTTTTTGGGTTTATTGGGGGCGGGCAGGGGCCAAAAGGGGGCAAAAACCCATTGTGTCCCCCCAAAAGGAAAGGCAACTTTTCCCAAGGGCCAAAGGGTGGCAATCCGACATTCAGGCTTTTGGTTTTGGGGAGGGTTTGGGTTTAAAATTTGTTTTTTTGCCCCAAAACCTGGAAGAAAGGGCTGGCTGTGAGGGCCGCTGTAGGGGGCGTGAAGGTCATCAAACTGGCGGAAGGAGAAGGGTGGGAAATGGGTCTTGGGGGTTTGCTGGGGTTTTTGGGCGATGGTGGGGGCTGAAGGGAGGTTTGATCCTGTTCATGACTCTGAGAGAAAAGGGCAGTGAGGAAGTTTGGTTTGGGTGGCGGAGGGGAGGAGGGGGAAAAAAAGGGGTTGTGACAGTGGTTGGGGGCCCCCGGGTTCGGGTCGGGCCTTTTTTGGCCGTGTTCCCCCCCAAAATTTCAACTCATGCATTCGCTGCATGTGACTAGACTTTGTTGGTGGTGGTTAATTTTTAAAGGGTTTCTTGCCTTTTTCTTAGGGTTTTCGGCAAAGGGGGGCTTTATGACATCGCTGGGTGAATAGGGCTTGCTCAAAGAAAGGGCCCCGGGTTGAGAGGTCCTGGAGTTTTTGACGGGATAAAACGGGAGCGGGGGGGTTTTTGCTGGGCCGGGGCTGGAGGGGAAACATATCAGGGACCTCTGCGGAACCCCCCTTTCCCTTTTTGTGGCGGGGCCCCTTTGAACTTTCCCTTTGTCTTCCTCCCTTTGTCCAAATGAAATTTGGGAAACGGGTTGCAAGCAAATTTGCCCGGAAAAAAAAACGGATGGATCCGCAATGTCGTCAAACATCATCATCTCAACACAGGTGACTTGGGGCGTCCTGACCCTTTTTGATCCAGAAGCTGCGGGCTTCAAACAAGGGGGAACTGGGGGGAAAAAGGGGTTTCCGACGCCCGGGGTTTTTGCATTGACCGGCTTCCTTCACCTCCTTAATGGCATCAGTAATGGGCGTAAAAGCCCGGGTAAAACATCCCCTTGATTCTTTTAAATGCCTTTGACCCCAACCGATTTTGTCATCAAGAGGTCTTAAGGGCAATGGATTATCCATAGGGTGGGTAAAAACGAGTTGGGCATTTGGGTGCTTCATTTTTGGGCGGATGCTGATGGGTGCTGATGACGACATTTGTGCCCCCGACTGCAGGGGCGAGGAGGGTTTAAAACTGCTAGATGCAGGTTTTTTATTAACAATGAAAAAGGGCAGATTTTCGACGAAAGTTCGTTACTTGATTCACAGGACCCTGACCCAGCCCAGGACAGGCCTGACGGGGCCTTTCAATGACGATCCGTGGAAAGCGTGTTGTGCCCCCGCACGGAAAGGAGCACCCTTTTTGTTCCTCCCCCCCTTCCCAAAGTGCTCCCCCCCCTTTGCTCGCTTAACCCCTGATTTCGGTCCCTGTTCAGAAATATAAAAATTTGGAAAGGGATGGGGGGGAAAAAGTTTTGGGAAAATCTTTTTATTAAAAACGGCAAATCACAGCTTTTCTCAAATCCCTCTAATCAAAAAAAAAATTGCTGGATTCAAAAATTTAAAAATGAAGGTGTTTTATCCCAAAAAATCTGGATGGGCAAAAGGGCCAAAAAAAAAAGTATTGTTTGGGTTTTTGGGTTTTAATTTAAAAAGGCTTTTTTTGCCCTTTCAAAATTTACCCGTGGGGAAAATCGAAAATTTCTGTTTTAAGAAATTTTGTAGATTTCTGGTTAAATGAAAATTTCTGGGGGGTGCAAAAGTAAAAAAAAACGTAACTGTTATGTTTTGATTAATAAAAAGGTATTTTTTTTCACCTTTCAATTCACCCGTGGCGAAAAATGAATTGCTGGGTTTTTAAAAAATTTAGTAGTTTCTGGTCAATGAACAGTTTTAAGGGGGCGCAAAAACAAAAAACAGTTAAATGTTTGTTTTGATATAATAAACGTATTTTTTGCCCCTTTTTATTTCCCCCTGTGGTTTGGGAAATTGAAAATTGCTGTTTTTAAAATTTTACGAAGATGCTGCGTCAATGAACGTGCTGGGGGTGGGAAAAGTCAAAAAAACGTAACTGTTTTTGTTTTTATAAATAAAAAGGTTTTTTTGGGACCTTTTTAATTTTTCCCGTGGTGAAATATAGAATTCTGTTTTAAGATTTTGTAGATGCTGGTCAATGAACCCGGGTGGGTGCGGCAAAGTCCCAAAAAACAGTAACTGTTATGTTTTTTATATAATAAAGGTTTTTTTTTGCTTCCCCTTCCCAAATTCTCCCGTGGTGAAATTTTGAAAATTTCTTTTTTTAAGATTTACGTAGAGGTGCGGGCAATTTTAACAGGGGGTGGGTGCGCCAAAAAATCAAAAAAACACGTAAACTGTTTATGTTTTTTATATTAAATTAAAAAAGGTTTTTTTTTGCAGCTTTCAATTTTACCCGTGTTGAAAATAGAAATTTCTGTTTTTTAAAATTTTTTCGTAGGTGCTGCGTTTTTAAAAGAACAGTGGGGTGTGAAAAATCAAAAAAAACCCTAAATGTTAAAGTTTTGATTAATTTAAAAGGTTAAATTTTTTTCACATTTCAAATTAACCTTTTGGTGAATTTTTGAAAATTTTTTGTTTTAAGATTTACGAGATGGGTGCGTCAATGAACAGTGTGGGTGCGCAAAAGTCAAAAAAAAACAATTTAAATTTAAAGTTTTTATTAATAAAAGGGTTTTTTTTCACCTTTCAATTCACCCGTGGTTTAATATAGAATTTTTCTGTTTTAAGGGTTTAAATAGATGTGCGTCAATGAACAGTGCTGTTTTGCGCAAAAAATCAAAAACCCCGTTTAATGTTATGTTTTGATATTAAAAAAACGGTATTTTTTTTCACCTTTCAATTATTTGGTGAATATTTGAATTGCTTTTTTAGATTTACGTGAAAGCTGCGTTTTAAAAAAAAAAATGCTGGGGTGGCAAAAGTCAAAAAAAAAGGAAAATGTTTTTGTTTTGATATAAAAAACGGATTTTTTGGGACCCTTTTAATTCACCGTTTGGGGAAAATAGAATTTTTCTGTTTTTAGATTTTACGTAGGTGCTGCGGGCAATGAACAGTTTTGGGTGGCCCCAAAAAGTTTAAAAAACAGTAACTTTTTGATTTTTTTTTTTTTAGATACACGGTATTTTTGGGGAACCCCAAAAAAACCCGTGCCCGGGCTACAAAATTGCTGGATTGTTTAAATTTAAATGCAAAAAGGATATTTCAAAAAGGGCACGGTGAAGGGTAAAAAAAAGAAAAACCCCATCTGAAATGTTTTATGATAAAAAAATAGTGTGGGGTTTTTAGCTAACAAAGAGACCTGCAGTTACTAGAAATGATGTTTATCCAATTTAAGTTCAGGCTGCCCAATATCCAGGAAAAATTTCAATGCAAAATTTTTAATTTTAAAGATATTCCACTTCAATGTTACATAAGTTTTTGGTGAAATTTTCAGTTTCCCTTTTTAGATAGAGTTGGGCTTGGGTTTGCCCCCGGCCCCCCCCCCCCCCCCTCCCCCCGCGTGATTTTACAGGGGGCAGAGCGGTTTAAAATTTATTTGCTAACTACATAAAAACTTCAAAATCTCTAATTAACTTAAAATTTGGGAAAGGGTAAAAGCTAATATTAGGGGTTTCTCTGTTTAGAAAAAGATAAATTTTGCTGATCTGTTTGGCCACGGCAGAGCGCAAGGTCCATCCCCTTTTGGGGAAAGCTGAGAACACTGAGGTGAAACAGGAAACGTGTTTCCCAGTAAAACGAGGATTTTATTTTTCCAGGCCCAAACGCAAAAACCCTAACCCCCATCCCCGTTTATGACGTCGCCCCCAAAAATCTCACCCTTTCTTTATTCTGGAATTGATTTGTGGCCACCAAAATTTCAGGAAAAACGCCCCAAAAAGGGGGCGATCCTTAATAGGGGGGATGCAAGATTTTTCCCTTTAAATTTTTGCATGATCTGGAAATTTTGTTACCCTTAAAAAAACCCTTTCCGATTTCAAAATTTGTCGAAAAAAATCGCTCAACACTATTTTAAAACCCCCCTGGATTAATTTTGGGGGGGGGTATAGTGGAATTTTTTCGCAAAAAAGGTGTTCCACTTTTTTTTTTTGTTTTGGGCTAAAAAATTGGGGGGGGGGGGGATGATGCAGTTCTGTCATTGTTTTTTGGGCTTCATTACAGCTGGTCCCATGTTGCGAACATGTGGGCCCTGCTTGAGATCCTGCATGATGTCCGGGACGTACCTATAATATAACTTTTTTGGGGGTTTCCTTTCCCCCTTTGGGACCTACAGGAATTTTCAAAGTAGGGAAAGGGGTTTTAAAGGGGCCCTTTCCCACCGCCCCCCTGAAAGGCCCCCGGGTTCAACCTACCTAACAGGGGCCCAAACCCCCACATAAACCCAAACCCGAGTCCCAAAAAGCCACCCCACCTAAAATGGGGGCCCCCCCTACACCTTACTTTTGGGGGCCCAAATAACCCCTACCTACATAGTGCCCACCTATCACCCACCTAACTAAAGGCTGCCTACAAACCTAAACGGGGCCTCTTTATCTACCTGGGTCTTACAGTATCTCACAAAAAAATGGGGTACCCCTCCTGACATTTTTTTTTAAAATTGTTTTTAATCTTTTCAGGATCAAAAATGAATATTTGATTAAATTTTTTTACAATGTAAAGTAGTCCCCTTTGGGGACCCGCTTTGTATGGGGCAGTGTTTTAACCCTTTTTTTAACTCCACAGTGTCATGTGACTTGTTAGTGTTATACAACCTCAGGTGTGAATGGTACGCAGGTGTGTTAAATTTAGTGTAATTGCTATCACACTGTCTCATACTGGTTACTGGAAGTTCAATGTGGCTCTTCATGGCAAAAAGCTCTCTGAGGACCTGAAAAAAAGAATTGTTGCTTTACATAAAAGTTACCTAGGCTATAAGAAGATTGCCAAAACAATGAAACTGAGCTGCAGCATGGTCGTCAAGACCATTCAGCAGTTTAACAAGACAGGTCCCACTCAAAACTGGCCTAGGCTTGGTCAACCAAAGGAGTTGAGAGCACATGCTCAACGTCATATCCAAACATTTGTCTTTACAAAATAGATGTACGTGTGCTGCTAGCATTGCTGCAGAGGGTAAAGGGAAGTCAACCTGCCAGTGCTCAGACCATATGCCGCAAACTGCATCAACTTGAACTGCACGGGTGTTATCCGAGAAAAAAGCCTCTTCTAAAGATGATGCACAATAAAGTCTGCAAACAGTTTGCTGAAGACAAGCAGACTAGGGACATTGATTACTGGAACCATGTCCTGTGGTCTGATGAGACCAAAATAAACTTATTTGGTTCAGATGAGGTCAAGCGTGTATGATGGCAACCAGGTGAGGAGTAAAAAGACAAATGCATCTTGCCTAAAATCGAGCATGGTGATGGGAGTGTCACAGTTTAGTGCTGCATTATTGCTGCTGACTGTAAAGGAACCATGAATGCTAACATAAACTGTGATATTCTGAAGCAGAGCATGATATCCTCTCTTCGAAAACTGGGCGGCAGAAGAGTATTCCATGATAACGACCACAAATACATCAAAGATTACCACTATCTTTCTAAAGAAAATGAGGTTAAATATACGGGACTGGCCAAGCATTTCTCCAGATCTAAACCCTATTGAGCATTTATGGGGCATCACCAAAAATGGAAAAAAAAAATCTCTGTTTAAAATGTAACTTTTAATTTAGATCATTAAAACAAGCTAGAAGACAAAGACTAATACACACAAAACCTATAAAGTGGGCTATTGGGAATTAAGAAAATGACCTAAGGTATCCCTATCGGCCCTATCTATTCCCTAACCTATGTCAGGATAAACGCCCCAAAAAGGGCGATCCTGTCAGGAACCTTGCCCTAAAAAACTGTTGACCCTTACTCTATATGCTCATATACTGTATATAACAAAATGTCCCAACATGTTTCGATGTCCCTAGTTTACATCACCTCAGGGGACAATAAGGGAAAATATTGAACACCAAGTGACAGACAAAATTAGTATTTTTTAGTCAACAATAGACATTACATACACCTATATGGCGAAAAATTACAATTTGGTAATCATGTAAGTCCAGCTATTTATCCACGCATTGGCCCATAATCCTAATCATCCCAAGGTTTGCAAAGAAGGGAGAGAAGGAAAAGAGAGGGAGGAAGAAAACCATTTACAGGATATGCAGTTATTATAGACGTATTATATACCATATATTATATGGTCCTTTTTATAAACAAATGGGTCAGTTGATGGTTAAGAGGCTGGGGAAGCAATGCTACCCTTAGAAGACTGTATACTAGAGTATGGTCACTCTCCTATGTTCCTACAGTGTGGGGTGAATACCCATTCATAGAACATGTATACAAACTCACATGGTATTCATTCAAGTTATGACTGGTACTATTAGGGCAATTGTATCCTCCCCAATATGTCATAAATTATATATCCACATCCATCTAAAACTCCAAGTATCATGGGGCTACTGCAACAGGACATGTAGTTTAACCATATATTCAAATGCCCCCATCATCCCTAAAAGGACCCCATGACCTGTTCAGATGGCTTCAGAAAGCATATCCAATGGTCCCAGTCATTGTAGGCCAACGTCTAGATTCGCATCCTCCTAGTTGTTAGTCCGCTCCATGGCGCGTGTGAAGGTTACGTAGGGTTCTCAAAAGAAAACACTGTGATATACTGGTTTCTTGTAGAAAATTTCATTCCGTGCCCAAAATGTCCTTGCTACAGTTTTATGAGGACAGCCAGTGTACAAAACACTGTTAGCAAATCTGCTCTAAAAAGTATGAGGATTCAAGAACACTGTTGATTATGTGTAAAGGTTCTTCAATAAGACCACATTTCATAGATATTCCATAGAAAAAATTATGATTCTAATCCTAGTTGCCAGTTGCAGAATATAGGCATTCAAGAACACTGTTGATTTGGTGCCAGGCTTCTTCCATAAGACCAATTGTGTGTACTGGTAGTTATCAACCTAAAGCCGGCTCACCAATACCCAGCTGGACGCTCTACCTGCGTACTCCAAGAAAGGAGAGGAGACGCTGTGCTATGCGGATGCAATACAGACTTTTGCCCAACCATACCTTTGGACAGTCGGACCACTATGCTATGTGCAACTAAGCGCAAGTTACTTTTATCGCACTAAGTATTATGAGCTTTTTGCTACTATTTGTTATAATAAATTATATGTACTTAAAAGAACTATCTACCCAGCGTGTCTAAATTCTTTCATAGGACCACATTTCACAGATATTCCATAGAAAAAAATATATTTCTAATCCTAGTTGGTTGTTGCAAAGTATAGGGATTCAAGAACACTGTTGATTCGGTGTCAGGATTCTTCCATAAGACCAAATTTCACAGATATTCCATTTTAACAAATCTATTTCTAATCCTATTTGCTAGTTGGAAATTACAGAAATTTAAGAAATTGTGATTTGCTGTCTTTGGAGTACAGTTCTTCAGTTAGAGACTGTGAACTAATTTTGACCTTTTTAATATTTATCTTTTTGAACATGGAGCGAACTAGAGGTGGTAAGAGAGCAAGAAGGGGCGTAGGATGTGGAGCTAGAGGTTCGACAAGGCGCTTCTTCCAATGCTCTGGACAACACACAAGCGAGCACATCGTCAGTTGCAGAACCATCAGGCCTGGCTTCGTTTGATCGGTTCCCTGTGAATCTCAATGCTGAAGAGCGTCGCCAATCTGTTCTTCATTGGTTAACACAACCTGAATCGAGCGGTTTTACCTCCTCGTCCTCTCAGTCACGGCCACAAATGTCGTCGTCATCATAATCGTCATCATCTGTCCAATCTGAAGCAAACAAAGCCCAAATGTCAACCAATGTAGAGACTGCTCCATATAATCCATATTCTGAAGATCTCTTTGATGACACAATGCGGTTGGGGTCAGAAACCATTTCAAAAGATCAAGAGGCCAAAGAGGATGATTTTGTCTGCTCTGATGCCCAATCGCTGATGCAATTAGTGGAGGATAAGGAAGCTGGTCAGTCAGCTGAAATCGTGAGCGGTCAGCAATGCCTCGCAGTGCCTGTGGTTTCTAGCCTGCAGCTTGAGGATGTAGACTGTGAGGATGAGGAAGTCACCTGTGATGATGATGACATTGCGGATCCAACGTGGTCTTTTGAGCAGTAGTGCTTGCGAGCGCCTCATCAGTGGAGGAGGAGGATGATGGAGTAGTGTCAGTGCATGTCTGGCCTCAGAAAGGAGAGGGCAGTCGCACAAGTCCGCTGACATTAATCCGACAACCATGGTCAGTGGTGACAGCGGGAACACTGCTACCAGCTTTCACCGTCGAAAAGGTCCAGGACCTGTGAAGCCTGGGCCTTTTTTCCATCAAGCTTCAGATTCATCGGCCAACGTCATATGCCAGATTTTCCGTCAATGTGTCAGTAGAGGAAATGATCTAAAGAGTTTAACCACGAACGTGAACAGGCACATGCATCTAAAACATGAATTGATGTGGAGGAGTCACTTGGAGAAAAAAGGCCACACAGGTCCTAGGCTTCCAACCACTGTGACATCCTCTGTTTCCTCCTCCTCCGCCACTTCCAAGACCAAGCGGTCCTCTGCTGCCGATGTGCCGGAGCAGCATGAGCAAGCACAATCCCCAGTCCCAGAGATTGTTGCCCGATTCTCACTGCCACCACCAGAGACACAGCCTACCTCATTCAGACACACAGAGACTGCCTTAAGACCATGGTCCATGACTACCTGAGGCTCAACCCCGATGTTTTTGGACTTGGTCCGGACTCAACATATGGGTGTCCAAACTGGATGAATGTCCTGAGCTTGCTCAGCATGCCATCGAAGTTTTATCCTGCATAGCTGGCGGGTGATAACTGACAAACGTATCTGTCTTTCTCCAGAGAATGTGGATCATTTGACATTTATCAAAATGATTCAAGCGTGGATCTCTGATGATTTTGTGGCCCCTCTTGCCGATGTCACTAACTAGTAACTGTAGCACGTCTTCTTTACAATGTGAAATACACATTAGACATTGAAAAAATCAATGGGCCTATTGAAAAAAATCTTATTCCAACTACTCATTTCTTCATGCAAATTTTATTCTGAGTGTTCAAAAGGTCATTTTTGCTGGTTTTGGTGTCAGGCCACTGTAAAAGACACTAATAGTAAAGGTCCTATTGAAAAAATATTTTTTTCCAATACTCATTTCTTCTTGCTAATTTTATTCTGAGTATTCATATGGTTATTTTTGCTGGTATTGGGGTCAGGATGCTGTAAAAGGGGTGCCAGAGGTGCCAATAGGGCAGTACTCCTGTCAGTGGCCCTAATCAAAAAGAGGGCCAGTGATATGTTAAAAATAGGAACTAGTAATGGGTGGGGGCCCCATTTGGTTTAGCTGCATGGGGTTAATAGATGACTGACGGCAGCCATGGCTACCACTGCACTCCCTATAACTATGGCCAGCTGAACCTCCATGTTCCCTGTTGGGATGTTCTTGCTGCCACCACATATATGACATGTTCTTAAGGCCTAGTGATAAAAGTGATAGGGGGTTCCTGCCAGTTACCATGTGCCATTTCTAATACCGATGTCTTCTTATGCGTCAAAGGGACGCCGTAGCAGCTGCTATCGCTGTACCTCCTATAACTACGCTGTCCTCATCTTTTCAGTTAGGCATTGAAAGGAATGAATTATTTTAGCCTGTGAATTTTTTTCTGTGACTCTTAAAGCCAAATTGTCTTCTCTAAGTTGTGCCATGTATCTAGTTTACTGTTATGGATGGTAATTCCAGCTTCTCCTCACATGTTTCGGTATAAAAATTAACCTGATCATCTTCTCCGTTTAACTTTAATGGGAATCGGCGAATGATCGAAATTGAGATCGAATATCGACACGATTTTCTTTAAAATCGGCAATCAACTAGATCTAGATTTTTTTTAATGATCGCTCATATCTATTTACAAATACATTACTGTAGAATTTTTTTAAAATTTTTGGCCAGCTTGGACATGAATAAAGTGTTTTATTTTACATAATTTACATTTCACACTAAATAACCTGTTAGATTAATTCTACAGGTTAATACAGTTGTGTAGATACCTAAATAGTACTTGAACAAAGTGAGTTAAAAAAAAACAGAGTTGAAAAACAGAAGTGATAACACTTTATTAAACAAACTTTATTTTTAAATGTTCATTGCTGTTGTACCAGGATAATGGATAGCATGACTGGCAATTTTCTTCAGTGCACAGTCTGCCATATGTATGTACCACTGGAGCAGCAGGTCATGAGTGAATACCACTGTTACAGATGTGAGCATGTTGCTACTCTAGAAGTCCGAATAATAGATCTGGAGGAGCAAAATGCAACACTGAGGGCAATTGACAATTATGAGAGAAGTTTGCTTCTCACTATGCAAACAGTTAGTGGGTTAAATGTTTGGGGTGGAGTAATAGATCAGCAGGAGTTCTATAGATATCAGAAAAAGAAAGACCACTTCTACACCTGACCTTCCTAGCAAAATTGCCACATTGGGTGATAAAGTTAGGACATCAGTCCTAACATTAACCCTAGTGGATACTGCTCTTCCTTGCAGCTTGTAGAGCAGCCCAACTATTAGTTGGGGGGGAGGATGGGAATGAAGATATGAAAAGAAAGTTATAGTGGGTTCTATAATCAGGAAGCCAGATACAATAATTTGTTGCAAAGACCGCCTCAACTGAATTGTTTGTTGTCTCCCTGGTGCCATGCTTCGGCATGTGGTGGAACAGGTGGATACATTACTGGTGATGCGGCTGGCGATGACCCAGCTATCGTGGTCCATGTTGGGACCAATGACAAAATACAAGATAGGTTGAGGATCCTAAAGAACAATTTTGAAGACCTAGGCTCCAAGCTGAAGGGAAGGACCTCCAAGGTTGTGTTCTCAAGACTACTGCCTGTGCCATGCGCAATGCAGGAAAGACAGCGGGAGCTCAGGGAGTTAAATGCATGACTAAAGTCAGGGGCATAACTAGAGAAGCCTGGGCCCCGTAGCAAGCTTTTGGATGGAGTCCTCCCCCCTGCCTCCCCGACCACCAACATTTACCAGGACCTCTTAGGTCATGCAATCACTAGATAATACGAGGAGTTAAGAGTGAACACCTCACCATAGATTTCACCATCATACCGCTACCAGACAAATCCCACTACACCCAGATCAACATTACCAATAGCGCTACTACATTGGAACCTGATTAAACCGCCAGAACACAACCAGAAACTAACACCACATAGCGACTGAATAATACCCCTATACTATTACTGAATAATGATCTGTATAAAAAAAAGACCTATATTACAGCCATTTAGTGACCATATAGTGGTATATATGTGTACATGGGCTCTGCTGACATATACGTGATTATAGCGCAGTTACATCTTGTGACTCACAGGAGACATTTCTCTGATGAGTTGTTGACTTTCCCTTTTGTTCTGCATCTGGTCCAGACCACCATGATGACGTCACACCCCCCCGCGCTCGCTGCTGTCGGTGCCGGGGGGAGGGCTTGGCCGGGGATGGGAAGGGAGGTGGGATTTTTTTTTTTTTTTTTTTTTTTTTTAATTGTCCTTGTGCCTTTTGGGGGGAAGTAGCTATCACTACGGGGGGCGCAGCATCACTATGGGGGGGGCTACCCAAAAGGAGGAGCTATCATACGGGGGGGCCAGTTTATCTTAGGGGGGGGCGCTTCATTTGGGGGCCCAGTAGCTATCATATGGAGCCAGTAGTATTCATCGGGGGGGCGCTATCCTCGGGGGCAGTAGTATCACTATGGGGGACAGCTTCATAGGGGGACAGCTATAAATATGGGGGCCTGCTATCACTTTGGGGCCGCTAGTTCATATGGGACAGTAGCTTCATATGGGGCAGCAAGTATCACTATTGGGGGCAGTTTTTAAAATGGGCCAGATATATTATGGGGGCCAGCTATCTTACTGGGGGGGCGCTATCATACGGGGGCGCTATCGCTACTGGGGCCCAGTTCATTACTGTGGGCAGCTATATTACTGTGGGCAGCTATCATTCGGGGGGAAATCACTCTGGGGATAGTATCTATCACTATGGGGGAAGTATCACTACTGGGGACAGCTATCATTTGGGGGCCCGCTAGCTATCATATGGGGCCAGCTAGCTTCATTGGGGGCAGCTAGTTTATCACTAGGGGGCCAGTAGCTATCATAGGGGGCCAGCTATCACTAGGGGGGACAGCTTATATGGGGGAGTATACATGGGGTCAGCTACTTTTGGGGGCCGCTATCACTAGGGGGGGCCAGATCTTATGGGGGGCAGTATACTAAGGGGGATGCTAGTTCATACTGGGGCATAGTAACTACTGGGGCCAGTAGTATCCTAGGGGGGCAGCTGTCACTAGGGGGGCCCAGTAGCTTCACTACGGGGGGACAGCTATCATAGGGGGGAAGTATCAATACGGGGGGCCGCTGTATCATCGGGGGCCAGTAGCTATCACTATGGGGCAGCTGTATCATACGGGGGGCCAGCTGGGTTTATCATACTGGGGCCAGCTAGCTATATATTGGGGGCCAGCTTCATAGGGGCCGTATCTTAGGGGGCCCAGCTATCATTAGGGGGGGAAAAGCTTCATATGGGGAGCTATCGCTATGGGGCCCAGCTATCTTACTTGGGCCAGTATATTACTGTGGGAAAAGCTATATACTTGGGGAAGTTTCACTACGGGGGGGGGCAGTTCTATGGGGCACCCTATCATATGGGGGCAGCTATCACTTGGGGTCAGCTTCTTATGGGGCCAGATCACTAGGGGCAGCATCACTATGGGGGCCAGCTAGCTTATACTGGGGGCCAGCTATCATTAGGGGGGCCCAGCTATTTATGGGGGGCCAGCTATCATACGGGGGCAGCTTCCTATGGGGGGCAGCTGCTTTCATATGGGGGACAGCTTCATATTGGGGCCCGTATCACTACTGGGGGCGCATCCTTTACGGAGGCCAGCTATCACTTGGGGCGTGTACACTATGGGGCAGCTAGTATCACTATGGGGGCGCTTCATAGGGGGGCCAGCTTCATATTTGGGGGGCCAGCTGCTATCACTATTGGGGCAGTAGCTATTACTAGGGGGGAAAAGTATCACTAGGGGGGCAGTAGTATAATCGGGGGAGTAGTACACTACTGGGGGGACAGCTAGCTATCATATGGGGGAAGTATCACTATGGGGGCAGTGTTTTCACTACTGGGGGCCAGCTAGCTATCATTTGGGGGGCCGCTATCACTGTGGGGGCAGATCATAGGGGGCAGTAGCTTCCTATTGGGGAAGCTAGCTATCCTACGGGGGGGACAGTAGCTACCCTCTGGGGGAAGCTATCATATGGGGGCAGTATCACTATGGGGGCAAGTAGCTATCACTATGGGGGCCCAGAGTATCACTAGGGGGGGTCAGCTAGCTTTTATTTTACTGGGGGCAGCTATATTGGGGAAAGTTCAAAATGGGGGGCGCTATCATATGGGGCCAGCTATCAAAAGGGGGGGCAGTAGCTAATAGGGGGGCCAGTAGCTATCATACTGGGGGCCGCTAGCTATACTACGGGGGGGCCCTATCACTACTGGGGGCCAGCTATAAATACTGGGGCCAGTATTCACTATGGGGCCAGCTGCTATCACTACTGGGGGGCAGTTACTATAGGGGCAGCTATCACTACTGGGGCCAGCAATCCTAGGGGGGGCAGTATCCTATGGGGGCCCAGTAGTATCATACTGGGGCCAGCTAGTATTTACGGGGGGACAAAAATCATACTGGGGGCAGTAGCTTTTCATATGGGGGCAGCTAGCTATCATACTGGGGGAGTAGTATCCTATGGGGGGCCAAAGTGTACTTCAAAATGGGGGCGCTACGTGTCATTTTCCCATATGGGGACCTAGTATTACTTACTATGGGGGCAGTTTTTCCCCCGGGGGGGCAGTACGATCACTATAATACTGGGGGCAGTAGTACACTATCCTATGGGGGGCAGCAGTTCACTATGGGGGCAGCTAGTATTTTATCACTTGGGGCTTTTTGTATATTATCCTATGGGGCAGCTACGTATCATTTCCACTGGGGCGCTAGTATTTTTAGCATGCAGGGGAGCTATGATCACTATCACTACTGGGGGCAGTTTGTATCATTTTTCACTACTGGGGGCGTATGTATCATTACCCTTTTTACCGGAGCGTATTATCATTAACCATACTGGGGTAGCTATGTATTATTAACTACAAGGGGAGCTTGTTCATTATACTACTGGGGCTATTATTAATATCATCAGGGGCAGCTATGTATCATTATCATTTTTGGGGCGTATGTTCATTATCACTATGGGGCAGCTATGTTTTTATCACTCTGGGGAGCTTGTTTCATTACATAGGGGGGGAGTATGTATCTATCATTGGGGCAGCTACGTGCCCTATCACTATGGGGGAGTATGTTTTTTGCATGCAGGGGCGTTTTGTTTTATCATATGGGGCAGCTATGATCTTTATCATAGGGGGAAAGCTTGTTTCATTTCCCTCCCGGGGCAGATGTTTCATTACATATGGGGGCCCCTTGTATCATTAAATCTGGGGCAGTCTGTCCTTATACTGGGGCAGCTATGTATTATTGCAGCGGGGCGTAGGTATATATCACTACTGGGGCGTATGTTTCATTATCATACTGGGGGCAGCATGTATCACTATCATACTGGGGCAGCTTTGGTGTCATTATCATATGGGGCAGTTGTATCACTATCATACGGGGGCAGCTTGTGTCATTATCCTACTGGAGCAGCTATTTCTTATCATATGGGGCAGTTTGTGCCCTTTATCACTAAGGGGAGCTATGTGTCATTATCATATGGGCAGCTATTTTTCATTATCATAGGGGGAGTATGTTCAATATCACTATGGGGCGCTATGGTCATCAGGGGCGCTATTGTCATTATCATATGGGGGCGTATTTTCATTTCACTAGAGGGGGGGTTGTTCATTATCACTACTGGGGGCGGGTTCTATGTTTATTTTTCACTATGGGGAGCTATGTATACTATCACTACTGGGGAGTATTTTTATTACCCATGGGGGCAGTATGATCACTATCATTGGGGGCAGCTATGCATCTTTACTGGGGGCAGCTATGTTTCATTCCCCTATGGGGGAGCTATGTTTCACTTCACTCTGGCGGAGTTTTGATCACTATCACTAGGGGGGGCGTATGTATCATATAAATACTGGGGGGCTATGTGTCATATACTACAGGGGCAGCTATGTTTTTTCTTTCCCATATGGGGGGGGCTATGTATCACATCATTGGGGGGCAGCATGTTTCATTCCCCTAATGGGGGAGATGTATATTACACTACAGGGGCGCTAGTTCATACTGTGGAGCTTGTATCACATCATATGGGGGCAGCATGTATCATATACTAGGGGCAGCTATTATCACTGTCATACTGTGGCGCTATGTTCACTATCATACGGGGGGCATTGTTTCTTTACCCTAGGGGGCAGTATGTTTCTTTCACTATAGGGGCAGTATGTATACTATCATCCCGGGGGGGATATTTTATTTTAAAAGGGGGCATATATCTCTATAATGACAGAGTGAAAATTGTATATTATATACTTGTATAAGTGCCCCACAGAGCTGATCTTTATTATGCATATGATTATAGCTTGTGGGTCAGCATTATTAATAAATTGATAGTGTTGGGTGATTATTATCAATAAAGTTGAATGGAAACTTTTTTTATGTTGACGAAATTTTAGACATGCAAAAATTTTAGGTTAAAATCTGTTCATCATCTTTTAAATTTGGCCCCATTTTCGGCGTTCCTGTCTTT
The DNA here is from genome assembly GCA_025379985.1 of Phyllomedusa bahiana. NCBI lineage: Eukaryota > Metazoa > Chordata > Amphibia > Anura > Hylidae > Phyllomedusa > Phyllomedusa bahiana. Next base: position 3,371 of record JAODAL010048164.1, on the reverse strand, counting down.
TTGGCGGCGAGCAAATCGCTTCAAAATGAGCAGGGGGAGATGTGTGGGGTCTTGGATGGTGTGTATGGTTACGTTGGGCTGGAAATTCAAGCCCTCGTTTTAAATAAAACCCCCCTTCCCTGTTCATGATCAGGTCTGTCAGGTTCATGCAGTGGGCGTGCGCTCTGCCTTGCCCAAAAACAGCTCAGCAAAAATTTTTATTTCTTACAGAGAAAAGCTTCTGTTAGCTTGACCCTTACAACTTAGTTGATCGAGTTTTAAAGATTTTATGTAGTTGGGTAGAGAATTTTAAAGGAGCATCTCTGCTGAAAAAGTCACGGGGAGTAGCGGGAGGGGGGGGGGTGGGGCAAACACAGACAAGCTCTTTAAAGAATATGGATATAGTTCACCAAGACTTAGTGTAGACATTGCACTGCATAGCTTTATTATTAACATTTTTCTTTTTGAAATATTTCTGGATATTGGGCAGCCTGAACTTATATTAGGATACACATCTTTTCTAGTAACTGCAGGTCTCTTTGTTAGGTGCAAAACTCCACTTTTATTATCAGTATACATTTCTGATAGTAGTAATAATTCAAGTTTGCCCATTCCAGCTTTGTTGATATACCCACCTTGCAGTTAAATTAGAATCCAGCAATTTTGTAGTCAGACAGGTTGATAGGTGCCAAAAAATACCTTTTATTATCCGAATACATGTCAGATACGTGTTTTTTCACTTTGGCGCAGGCCAGCTTTGTTGATAGATTTACCTTTTGCAGTTAAATTTGAATACAGCAATTTTTTTGTGACCGCAGGTGACTTGATCGGTGCCCAAAAATACCTTTTATTATCCGAATACATTTCAGATACGTGTTTTTTCACTTTGGCGCAGTACAGCTTTGTTGATAGAGTACTTTGCAGTTAAATATGAATTACAGAAATTTTGTAGTCACCACAGGTGAATTGAAGGTGCCAAAAATACCTTTTAATATTGGTATATTTTTTTAAGACAGGGTTTTTTTAAACTTTTGGTCATTTCAAGCTTTGTTGTTAGATTACTTTGCAGTTATTTTTTGAACCCAGGAAATTTTTTGTTTTGATTTGAGGGATTTGAGAATAGCTGTGATTTGCCCTTTTTAATAAGAGACTTTCCAAAACTCTTCCATACCTTCTCAAATTTTTATAATTCTGAACATGGAGCGAAATTCAGGTGGTAAGCGAGCAAAGAGGGGGGTTTGACATGGAGGTAGAGGAATGAGAAGGTGCTCCTTCCAGTGCTGGCGACAACACGCATGCCCTGGGTCGTCAGTTGCAGGGGCCTGTGAATTCAGTAACGAAAAAGCCTCGCCAATCTGTCCTCAGTGGTTAATTTCAACCTGCATCCCGCGTCTTACCTCCTCGTCTCCCAGTCACGGCCCCAAGTCGTCATCAGCATCATCAGCATCCGTCCAACATGAAGCAGCCCAAATGTCAACTCGTGTACCCACCACTGTGGATAATCCATTTTCTGAAGACCTCTTTGATGACAAAATAGGTTGGGGTCAGAAGGCATGTTAAAAAATCAAAAGGCCAAAGAGGATGATTTTCTCTGTCTGTGCCCAGTTATGATGCCATCAGAGGAGGAGAAGGAATTCGGTCAATCGGCAAAAATCCAGGCGGTCGGCAACGCCTTGCAGTCCCTCTTGATTGTAGCCCGCAGCTCCTGGGTGCAGAATGTCAGGCGACCAAGGTCACCTGTGTTGATGATAATGATGACGACATTTTCGGATCCAAGTGGTCTTTTCAGCAGAATTTGCTTGCGAGCGCTTCATCACTGGACGAGGAGAAGACGATGGGGTGTGTCAGTAGGGTCCGCCTCAAAAAAAAGAGGGGCGGTCGCAGAAGTCCACTGATATGATTCCGCCATCGCCGTTAAAAAGGTCCAGGACCTCTCAAGCCTGGGCCTTCTTTGAGCAAGCCTCTGATTCACCCAGCGATGTCATATGCTGCCTTTGCCGTAAACGCATAAGTAGAGGCAAGAACCTTAGGTGGTTAACCATCACCAACATGTCTAGTCACATGCTGCGAATGCATGAGCTGAAATGGAGGCCACTTGGCCAAAAAAGGCCAGACCGACGCCGGGCCTCCAACCACTTGCCACCCCCTCTGTCTCCGCCTCCTTCTCCTCCGCCACCACCAAGCGTTCCTCAGCTGCCCATGTTTCTCAGAGTCATGATCAGGGATCAGCCTCCGCATCAGCCTCCGGACACAGATGGGTTCCACCACGTCATGGCCCTTGCCTGCCCCGAAATACCAGATGCCGAGCAGGCATTTCTTTGCCAGAAAAGCCGTCCCTGCCCTGGCCAGCCACGTGTCTTCTAAAATTTCAAGCGCGTTGTCTGCATCTGTGGCCGGAAAAGTCCATCTGACCACCGACACATGGACTAGTAAGCACGGCCAAGCAATATCTCTGTGACAGCTCACTGGGTGAGCTGGGTGGATGTCTCTGGGGGTGACGGTGGCTCTCAGGCTCGGCGCACGCTCTTCAAAACAGCAGGGATGGTGCAGGACTCTTTCCCCCAAGGTCCTCTGGTGGCATCACGTGCCTAGAGAAACCAGGCCGTGTTGAAATTAATCTGTCTTGGAGACCGTCCACACAGGTCAGGAGCTGTGGACAGCTCTCCGCAACGAGACCGAGCGCTGGAGGGTGACAAGAACCTTGTGCCAGGCAAGGTGGTGTGCGATAACAGGCGAAATCTTCTGGCCGCCTTAAGATCGGTAGGTGGAGCACATCCCTTGCCCGGCACATGTCATGAACCTTGTCGTCCAGAAATTTCTAAAAGAGCTACCGGGTCTGGACTGCATGCTGAGGAAGGCTCGAAGTCTAAGTTCGCACTTCCACTGTTCGCACCCTGCTTCGTCCCGCCTGGCTGCGTTGCAGCGTCAGCTCGGCCTCCCCGTCAAAACCCTCTCATTTTTTGACATGGCAACACGCTGGAATTCACCCCACATGCTCCAGCGATTGTGGCAGCAGCGCAATGCCATTACGCAGTACGAAGTGACACATGGTCTGACAAGCAGCGGTGCGGACCTCGGGGTGTTGAGCCACCGAGAGTGGAGGCAGGTGAAAGAGCTCTGCACCATCCTTGCCAGTTTTGAAGAAGCCACCAAAATGGTCAGTGCGGACGATGCCCTTGTCAGCATGAGCATTGTGGTGATCTTAGTTCTGGAACGATCGTTGGACACTCTGAAACAACAGGCCCGCCAGCGACGGAGGAGGAGACGGACACAGATGCGGACATGGGCCTTTCTCTCCGTCGAATCACAAGGCCCGACAGTTTCTCAATTTTATCGGTCTTCATTAGGCAGTGGTTGGGTCCCGGGCTAGTGCAAGGGCCATCAGCTTCAGG
>JAODAL010048163.1:0-29253 GCA_025379985.1 Phyllomedusa bahiana | reverse complement strand
AATTTTGTATGACAACCAAACATCCACTACATCTTTTGATCCCCACTATGATTGATTTAGCCAAGTCTGGCTGTTTTTTTAGTAAAGTGACTATGTACCAGGTGGTCTCGTAGATTCTTGCCTCTCCTGTATGTAATATGGGGATAATCCCCTACCACTTGTTTCAGATCTTTGTCCATTTGTAGGATCGACCAATTTTGGGAAATGATGTGTCTTATTGCTCCTGCTGCCCCATCAAGATTACCAACAAGTCTAAATATTTTGTCTGTCTCCTTTGGGCCTTTGGTAATGAGGAGGCTATCACGATTACTTTTTAACGCATGCTGATATGCCTGTCTTAGTATTTTGTCCGGGTATCCTCTCTCATGGAACCTTTGTCTAGTCCTGTGCTTGCAACTTAAACTCATCTCGATCTGAACAATTTCGTTTTAACCTTAGGTATTGTCCCTTAGGTATGTCCCTTAAAATTTTCACAGCCTAACGCTAAAAATTTTTGTGACACACCTGTGGGGTCGATATGCTCATACTCCCTGGATATTTTCCCTTAAGGGGGTGTAGTTTCCAATTTGGGGTTATTTTTAGGGGAGTTTATTAATTTTAGCCCTTAGGGTGTCCGCAAACCTGACATGGCCCCTAAATGAAATTTCGTAATAAAAATGGGGACCCAGAGTCCGGTAAGTTGCTCCTCCTATTCTGGGGCTTGGGGTTTTGAGCCAAATAATCCCACTAGGGCCACATAGGGGGATATCTCTGAAACGGCAGAATCTGGGGAATAAATTTATTAATTTTCCCATTTCCCTGATCACATTTACCGTATTTTGTGAATAATGCATAAAAAATTGAAAATCTGCAAAAAAAAGTAAAATTTTGAAACTTCATTTCCCACTTTGCTTTAATTCCTGTGAAACACCTAATGGGTTAATAAACTTCCTAAATTTCGGTTTTTGAATACTTTAAGGGGTTTGTAGTTTTCTTAGATGAGGTCATTTTGGGGGTATCTAACATTAAGGTCAATCAAAGTCACGTTAAAACTGGGATGGTCCCTAAAAATTGTGTCTTGCAAATTTTGTTGTTAATTTGGTAATTAGTACTAAATTTTTAAGCCCCCTAATGTCGTTAAAAAAAAAAAAAAAAGACATTTAAAAAATTAGGCCAAACTACAGCAGGACATATGGTAGATGCTAGTTATAAACTATTTGAGTGGAATAACTATCTGTCTTACATGCAGAAATTTTTGAAGTTTAAAATTGGTAAATTTTTCAATTTTTTCACAATTTTTTGATATTTTTCACAAATAAACAAGATTTTTTGGACCAAAATTTCTTACTATCTTAAAGTATAATGTGTCACGAGAAAACAATCTCTGAATCACATGGATAGGTTAAAGTGTCAAAAAGTTATTCTCACATAAAGTGACACATGACAGATTTCAAAAATGGGGCTCTGTCAGAGAGGCCAAAACTGGCTCCGGCGGTAAGGGGTTAATTAACCTTCGCTTGTGAATTATGCTACAGAATTTCGGTGAAAAAGAAAGTTTCCTTTACTGAGTACAACTGCAGAAAAATACTTAGTTAACCCTTGGATGTAAATTGCGCAAAAGAATTGGGCAGCCACAAACTACCCGCTTTGTGGCGTGTTACAATGGCGTGTTTTTTACGCTACACAACAAGAGAAAAAATTGTAATTAACCTTCGCTTGTGAATTATGCTACAGGAAAAATTTATTTTTTTGGCGGTGAAAGACGGTTTATTTTAGTCACCACAGCAGCAAAACAATGCTTAATTAACCCCTGGATGGAAATTGCGCCAAACAAGTGAGCAACCACAAACTACTAGCTGTCACGGGGGTCACGGGCGCCGCTGCCTCCTCGGCCGGTCCCCTCCCCGCAGGGGATTCGGCACAGGTATCGCGGTCACCCGTGACCACCCCCGTGCGCTCTGCTCCTACGCCCGCTTGCTTACCTGGCCCCGCTCCTGTGCACGCCGCTCCTGTCCGTCCCGGCTGCCGCACTCGTGCCCGTCCCTTAGCGCGCGCGTGCGACAGCTGGTCTAGATTTAAAGGGCCAGTGTCCCGTTAAATGGGCTGTTGCTGGATGCTGGTCCTATATAAGGGTTACGCCCCCAGCACTCGCTGCCAGATTGTTGGTGTGCGTTTAGTGAGCTAAGAGAGTGTCTAGTGTCCGTATTGATTTCCCGTGTACTAGTCCGTCCGCTATGTTTCCTGACCTTGCCTGTTTGCCGCCTGCCCTGACTGTCTTCCTGTATCTGACTATGAACCTTTGCCGCCTGCCCTGACCTTCTGCCTGTTCCCGACTACGTCTTTGGATTCCGATTCTGTACCTCGCAGTACCCCGGCCACAATTGCAAGCCAGTCACTTCAGCGGTAAAGACCTGGTAGCCTCACGCCGCAGCAAGACCATCCCGCTTTGCGGCGGGCTCTGGTGAAAACCGGGGGCTACTTAGACTCCGTTCCCTGGTGTGGCTTAGCTATCATCGCTTGCGGTGGTCGCTGAGCAGATTGTACATATAGAAGATTCTTATGGTCAGTGTAGATCTCTATGGGATGTTGAGCCCCCTCCAGCAAGTGACGCCATTCTTCTAGGGCTAACTTTATAGCTAGAAGTTCCTGATCACCGATAGTGTAATTGCGTTCGGCAGGAGTGATTGTTTTGGAGAAGAATCCACACGTCCACAATCTCCCAGAGGGGGACTTCTGAAGAAGAACGGCACCAGCACCAACTGAGGAGGCGTCGACCTCTAAGACAAACGGGCGCTGAGGGTCCGGACGAGAGAGAACAGGAGCAGAGGCGAATGCAGCTTTTTTGACGCTTGAAGGCCCCTTGGGCCTCGGAGGCCATGACTTGGGATCGGCACCCTTCTTGGTGAGGGCTACCATCGGAGCCACCAGAGAGGAGAACTGTGGGATAAATTGCCTGTAGTAATTGGCAAAGCCTAAAAAGCGCTGGATGGCCCGAAGGCCCACCGGACGGGACCACTGCAGGACTGCTGAGAGTTTGGCGGGGTCCATCTGAAGACCTTGCTCCGACATGATGTACCCTAAAAAGGGCAGGGAGGTGCGCTCGAACAGGCACCTCCCTGCCCTGCCTGTTCCCGACTACGTCTTTGGATTCCGATTCTGTACCTCGCAGTACCCCGGCCGCCATCGCAAGCCAGTCACGTCAGGGGTAACGACCTGGTAGCCTCACGCCGCAGCAAGACCATCCCGCTTTGCGGCAGGCTCTGGTGAAAACCGGGGGCTACTTAGACTCCGTTCCCTGGTGTGGCTTAGCTATCATCGCTTGCGGTGGTCCAGAGGATCCACCGAACCCTTACACTAGCTTTGTAGCGTGTTACAATGGCGTGTTTTTTACGCTACACAACAAGAGAAAAAATTGTAATTAACCTTCGCTTGTGAATTATGCTACAGGAAAAATTTATTTTTTGGCGGTGAAAGATGGTTTATTTTAGTCACCACAGCAGCAAAACAACGCTTAATTAACCCCTGGATGTAAATTGCGCCAAACAATTGAGCAACCACAAACTACTAGCTTTGTAGCGTGTTACAATGGCGTGTTTTTTACGCTACACAACAAGAGAAAAAATTTTAATCAATCTTCGCTTGTGAATTATGCTACAGGAAAAATGTATTTTTTGGTGGTGAAATAAAAGTTTTCTTTTAGTCACCACAGCAGCAGAATAACGCTTAATTAACCCCTGGATGTAAATTGCGCAAAAGAATTGAGCAGCCAAAAATGAATTGGTATTTGTATTGTAAAAACGCTGTTTCTTTAAATGAATACAACAGGAACAGGCTTAGATCACCCTTGGATATTCAATGTGCTGTGAGCAGATAGCATTAACATGTATATGCAGCTGCACTGGACGCACACTGGACTCCAGATCCAATACCCCACAAAATCAGAAATAGAACATTAAGAGAAGCAGTCTCTGAGACAAGCTGTGAACCCCCCCAAAAATCGCTGTATAAAAATGAGTTATTCAGTAAGAGCTATCATAAGCAGCCACGGCAGCACCTTCCCTAATCAGTACAGTGAGAGGAGTGTGAGCTGCCAGCGTCGCGCCCGGACTTATATAGGGCGGTGACGTCACAGAATCCCGCTGGTCTCTGATTGGCTTCATCTCTGCACATGTCATGTAGGCTATGCCCTTCTTCCTCCCAGAGTTCTTTGCCCCATGTAACGCAATGTGCTCGCAGCCATTTTATCAATCAAAAGCACACTTCATTCACCCGAAGTACCCCAAACTTCGACTTCGTTCAGAACCGAAGTTTTCCTGAAATTCTAAACGAATTCCACTTCGTTAGAATCAATTCGCCCATCTCTAGTTGTAATCAGTCAGTCTGCCTATTTAATAAGGGAAGAAACTTAGTCACTGGGATGTTTGGTGTACTGGTGTATACCATACTAAGCATGGACCAAAAGAAGCTAAAGAAAAAGTTGTCTCAGGAGATTAAAAGAAAAACTATGGACAGCATAAAGGTAAAGGCTATAAGAACATCTCCAAACAGCTTAATGTTCCTGTTACTACAGTTGCACATATAATTCAGAAGTTTATAGGACTGTAACCAATCTCACTGACAAAAATCAATAACAAATTGAAGAGACAGATAATGCGAATGGTAACCAAAGAGCCCACAGCTTGCAAAGACGTTAGAGGAGAACTCCAAGGTAAATGTATATCAGTGTCAGATTGTACCATCCATCAGTGGAGTTAATGGAGTTAATAGAAGACAACCAAGGAGGAAACCATTGCTCCATTACATGCTGTTAGATCCTCTAGAGGGCGTGATGATCACGGATGCAGCGTCTAATGAACAAGAAACGGTGCTCCACACTTCCTCTCCCCAACTGGCACCCCTGGCTCTTCCCAGAATCCCTTGTGCAATGGGGAGCTGGAGATAGTAAGAAGGGGTTATTGTCAACTTTGGGGTGACAAAAAGACACCACTGGCTGACCCCAAACCCCAGTGATAATAATGGAAAGGTGTCTGTCAGATGCCTCCATTACTGACAATGAAATGCAATGGTAAAAAAAAAAAACAATACAAAGTACTTTATTTAAATAAACACTTCCAGAAAACATCCATCTCTAACCTGGAACTCAAGCTAGACTGATATAGTCCAACTAATCTGATGTTGTCCAACAGGAAAACTTAGCAGAAAAACACCAAAACGAGAGTCTATGATCAAAACGTATCAAAATCTTTATTTTTCCAACAGTATTAAAATCATTAAAAATGTTATGAGGTACACAAAAAGTCACCAAGATGGTAAAACAGGTGGCCCATATATCCAAGCTAGCACCACTACAAAACGTTGTAATTTTAGGTATGTATCCTCACGGGTATGTCACTTAGTACGCATATAGCTAACACTGCTCATAGGTGTCACTCAATTCATATACCCAAATGTAACAGACACCTGGAGCTGCGGAGTGGAAACAGTACATCAAAAAAGCATACCCGGATATATAACAGCAATACTTAACCAATGGGGTGGTAGCTGGAAGGGTATCACCTGTAGCCCCAACGCGCGTTTCGCGTTTAGATCGCTTCCTCAGGGGGTGATAACACTACCTCCCTCTAACAGCCTTTAAATAGTGCCATAATTACTGGCACCTGAAGTCTTCTCGGCGCATGCGCTGTGTTCGGAAGGAAGGCGTCCTCTGCCCCACTTCCGGCAGTCCCGCGCCACTGCGCATGCCCGGAAGAGTAAATCTCCCGGACATGCGCGCAGCGCGATTGGACGCCGGAGCAGGCGCTGGCAGCACTTCCCCACACAGGGCACGTGCACAACTTCAGGAAGATCTTAAATAGCAACTCCATGCAATATTACAAGGTAATGTCCCTACTCTATGGTGTCTATGGAGAAATATTAACGGCAAATATGATAAACAGTAACTCAGTTAAGATTATCACTACCTTATAGCTAAAGACTACATCAGATGATTATGGCCTATAAATATACATAATGCGCATCACAGTAATCACACATAGTACAAAATATACATTATCACATCATATCTGATGCCAAATAGCAATATTTACAATCATGTAGTCACACAATATAGAATATAAATGTTTAGTCCGCTTCTTCAAGATGTCAGTAGCAGTAATTTATCGCTCACGCGAGATCTCATAATGCCAGTTGCTTTGTTTGGATCCATTTCTCCAGAAAGGGTGTAACGATTCTGGAGGTGGATCCACTGGACCACTGCAGGCGATGGCGTAAGCCCCCTACCAGGGAGTGGAATCTAATTGGGACCCGGTTTTCACCAGAGCCCGCCGCAAAGCGGGATGGTCTTGCTGCGGCGGGTGTCCACCAGGTCACTTCCACTGGTGGGGCTTGCCTGCGGTGGCGGCCAAGGGTGCGAGGTACAGGAACGGCAGGCAGGCTCGTAGTCGAGGACAGACAGGAGGTCAGGTACATGGGCTTGGTTCGTGGACGGTAGACAAGCAGGTGGTCGGGCAGGCGGCAAGGTTCGTAGACGGTAGATGTAGCAGAAGGTCGGTACACAGGAAGGCAATACTGGAACGCTCTGGAACACTTTCACCATGGGTATGAACACCAAGGATCCGGCGAGGGCCGGCAGGAAGTGACCGGACTAAATAGGAGCAGTGCCCGGCAATGAACCAATTACCGGCGTACTGCCCCTTTAAATTCAAATCGCCGGCCGTTCGGCGCGCGCCTCTAGGGGCGGAGCTACGGCCGGGACACGGAAGCAGCCTGAGCAGGAGCGTGGCCGGGTAATGTGCATTGCCGGCGGGGACGGGGAGGCGAGCGGACCCCGAACCCGACGTGCGGAACGGGGCTATGGTTGGTGCCGGAGCACGGGCGCGCCTGCGACCCGGGACAGTGGTCGCAGGGGCGTCCGTGACAGTACCCCTCCCTTGGGCCCCCCCCCCCTCTTACTGGATTGGAGAAAACTCTGGATGAGACTGCGGTTCAGGATGTTCTCCTCCGGCTCCCAGGACCTCGCTTCAGGGCCGAACCCCATCCAGTCCACCAAGAAGTATCGCTTTCCCCTAGTTCTTCTCATGCCCAGAATTTCCTTGACCTCGAAGATATTGGGCGCATCAGCCACAGCCACAATAAGGAGACATGAAACGCGTTGGAAATTCTCATCGTGGGAGGGAGCCGGAGTTTGTATGCTACCGGATTGATGCGGCTGATGACCTCAAAGGGTCCCAGGAAACGGGGTCCCAGTTTGTGAGACGACATCTTTAAGCGGATGAGATGCGAGCCACACCTTTTCAGCTGGGGAGAACACCGGAGGAGGGATTCTTCTTTTGTCCGCTTGAGACTTCATGCGCTCGGACGCGCGGAGCAGCGACTGACGGGTCTGGGACCAGATGGCCTTCATGTCTTGAACCAGTGCATCCGCCGTCGGGACCTCGGAGGAGGTTGCCAGAGGGAGAGGGGGGGCGGGGATGCAAGCCATACACGATGTAGAAGGGGGAGGCCCCTGCGGACTCGGACTCAAGGGAGTTATAGGAGAACTCCGCCCACGGCATTAAATTGACCCAATCATCTTGGCGTGCCGAGACGAAATGACGAAGGTAGCAACCCAGGACTTGGTTGACCCTCTCCACCTGGCCGTTCGTCTGTGGATGGTAGCCGGAAGAGAAGTCGAGCTTCACTTGAAGTTGGTTGCACAGAGCTCGCCAAAACCTGGAGACAAATTTAACTCCCCGGTCCGAGACAATTTGCTGAGGGATTCCATGGAGCCGTAACACATTGATGAAGAATAACTCAGCTAGCCGGGAGGCGGGATGGCAGCCCTGGCACGGGACGAAGAGCGCCATTTTGGAAAGCAATCATTAATCACCCAGATAATGGTATTGCCAGGCGACGGAGGGAGTACGGTTATAAAGTCCATCGAAATGTTGGTCCAGGGTTGAGTGGGAAACGGGAAGTGGCTGAAGTAGGCCTGCCGGCTTGTGACGTGGCGTTTTGTTCGGGCACAGGAGTCGCAAGACGCAACGAAAGTCCTTGATATCCTTCTCCAGCTCTGGCACCAATATAAACCGGGATATCAGGTGGAGGTTCTTCGGGCGCCGGGATGGCCAGCCACCAATGAGCAATGTCCCCATTTCAAGATACGTCTGCGGAGAGCAGGTACGACACATAAGTCCTTCCAGGGGAACCTTCCGGAGGTCCACTGAAGCAGCCGAGATGAGGACGTTCTGGGGGGATGTGGTGTTCAGGAGGAGTCGCTTCACCCACCACGTCGGAAGCACGGGAGAGGGGCATCAGCTCTCACATTCTTCTCGGCTGGCCTGAAATGGATCTGAAAGTCGAACCGGAGAAGATAGAGTGACCACTGGCCTGGCGGGGTTAAGTCGCTGAGCAGCTGCAGATAGTGGAGGTTCTTGTGGTCCGAGTAGATACGGATGAGAAAACGGGCACCCTCCAGCAGATAACGCCACTCCTCCAGGGCCAATTTGATGGCCAGTAGCTCCCGGTCGCCAATCCTGTAATTCCTCTCGGCTGAGAGAGAACGTCTTGGTGAAGAAGCCGCACGACATAGTCTTACCCGTAGGCCCTTTTTCTGTAAGGACTGCTCCAGCCCCCACAGATGAAGCATCCACTTACAGAGTGAAGGGTTTCGCGGGGTCTGGACGTGCAAGGATAGAAGCCGTAGCGAAGGCGGATTTGAGCTTCACAAACGCCTCCTCGGCCTCGACAGGCCAACTGCGTGGACTGCCTTGTTTCTTGGTGAGAGCCACTATCAGGGCCACCAGCGTAGAGAAGTGCTGGATGAATTGGCGATAGTAATTGCAGAAGCCCAAGAATCGCGGGAGAGCCCGCAGCCCGACGGGGCGTGGCCATTGCAATACGGCGGACAGTTTAGCAGGGTCCATCCGTAGGCCTTGGTCAGAGATGACATACCCCAGAAACGGGAGGCTAGTCTGATGGAAGAGGCACTTCCCTAGCTTGGCATACAGGTGGTTCTCCCGGAGACGTCTTAGTACTTGACGGACATGGCTGCGGTAGGTCTCGAGGTCAGGGGAGAACACCAGTATGTCATCGAGGTAGACTACCACGCAGGAGAGGAGGAGGTCTCTGAAGACGTCATTCACGAGCTCCTGAAAGACGGCTGGCGCATTACAGAGTCCGAAGGGCATCACCAGGTACTTGTAGTGCCCATCCTGGTGTTGAAGGCGTCTTCCATTCATCGCCCTTGCGGATTCGGACCAAGTTGTAGGCCCTCTCAAATTCCAACTTGGAGAAAATTCTTGGCGCCTTGCAGGCGATCAAAAGTTCCGGTGATCAGCGGCAAGGGGTAACGGTTCTTTACCGTGATCTTGTTCAAGGTCCGGTGGTCAATGCAGGGCCGTAAGGTACCGTCCTTCTTCTTCACGAAAAGAACCCCGCCCAGCGGGGGGACGAGGACTTCGGATGAACCCCTTCTTGAGATTCTCCTGGATGTACTCCGACATGGCTTGGGTACTCAGGAACAGACAGAGGGTAGGACTCGGCCACGGGGAGGACTGGTACCGGCAATAAGTCGATCCGGCAATCGTATGGACGATGCGGGGGAAGATTCTCGGCTTGTCTCTCGGAGAACACATCGGCATACTCCAGATATTCGGGCGGCAGCCCGGGCAGCGGACTCCTGAAGGGTTAAGCGAGAGCAGGGAAGCACCAGGGCGATGGTGCACCAAACAACGCCCCCGACAGTTGGGACCCCAATGAATCACCTCTCCAGTAGACCAGTCCAGGATAGGAGAGTGGAGCCGTAGCCATGGGAGTCCGAGGAGCGAGGCAACACATAGAAGGCGATCTCCTCCTTATGCAGTGCCCCCACATGGACGGGACAGTGGCTTGGTGACGAACTGGATGGTGTCGCTAAGCAGCTCCCCGCTGACTGATGTGATGACAAAGCGGTTTCTCCAGACGTACCACTGGAAGCCGATACCGCCTCACTAGAGGCTGGTGGATGAAGTTCCGGCTGAGCCCGAGTCCAGAAACGCCGGAACCTTGAATGTGATTACCAGACTCTGACACGACCGGCACCGGCATCAACAGGCGTGGAGAGGAGGAGGTTGCACCTAGGAATGCCTCTCCCACAGATCCTAGGTGCTGGAGTTTCCGCAGCCTTGGGGGCTTGGGACAAAGTCCTCGAAAATGCTCTGGGCTGCCACAGTAGAGACACAAGCTAGTTGTCGCCGCTGGGCCAATTCTTGCTCAGAGAGGCGAGCCCGATCAATCTGCATGGGCTCGTCGGTGGGTGTTGAAGGCTGTGGCGCAGGAGGCCCCTGGAACACCGGTGCCAGGCGAGGAAACCGGCGAGGTTGGGCTGACTGGCGCTCTTGCAGAAGCTCCTCCTCCCATTCAATGAAGCGTATATCGATGCGGGTCGCCAACCGGATCAAGTCGCTAAGGGAGGACGGGAGGTCTCTAGCGGCCAAGACGTCTTTAACTCGACTTGAGAGTCCCTTCTTGAACGTAGCACATAGTGCGGCCTCGTTCCATGTCAGTTCAGAGGCCAGCGTATGGAATTGCACCACGTAGTCTCCTTCAGACAGGTCTCCCTGGCGTAGATTTAGGAGGGCCGTCTCAGCGGAGGAGGCACGGGCTGGTTCCTCGAAGACGTTGCGGAACTCACTGAGGAATGACTGTAGATCCGCCGTCACCGGATCATCTCTGTCCCATAGGGGTGTAGCCCATGCCAGGGCCTTCCCGGAGAGGAGGCTGACCACGAAAGCCACCTTCGGACAGGAACTGGTTGGGCATCAGCTCCACGTGCATAGAGCATTGAGTGATAAACCCCCCTGCATAGTTTTGGGTCACCGCTGAACTTGGATGGGAGTGACAGCCGAAGCTTGGGTCCCCTGGGGATCACCGGAACCGCTGGGGCAGGAGCAACTGGAGATGGCGGTGGCTGCTGCTGGACGGTGACGAGCTGCTGCACCAAGGAGGAGAGTTGCTCGAGCTGCTGCGCTTGCTGCGCAATCTGTTGTGATTGCTTGACCACGACGTTGGTGATGCTGGCAACACTTGGCAAGGGTACCTTGGCGGGATCCATGGCCGGATCCTACTGTAACGATTCTGGAGGTGGATCCGCTGGACCACCGCAGGAGATGGCGTAAGCCCCCTACCAGGGAGTGGAATCTAAGTGGGACCCGGTTTTCACCAGAGCCCGCCGCAAAGCGGGATGGTCTTGCTGCGGCGGGTGTCCACCAGGTCACTACCACTGGCGGGGCTTGCCTGCGGTGGCGGCCAAGGGTGCGAGGTACAGGAACGGCAGGCAGGCTCGTAGTCGAGGACAGACAGAAGGTCAGGACAGGCGGCTCTGGTTCGTGGACGGTAGACAAGCAGGAGGTCGGGCAGGCGGCAAGGTGCGTAGACGGTAGACGAAGCAGAGGGTCGGTACACAGGAAGGCAATACTGGAACGCTCAGGAACACTTTCACCATGGGTATGAACACCAAGGATCCGGCGAGGGCCGGCAGGAAGTGACCGGACTAAATAGGAGCAGTGCCCGGCAATGAACCAATTACCGGCGCACTGCCCCTTTAAATTCAAATCGCCGGCGCGCGCGCGCCTCTAGGGGCAGAGCTACGCGCCGGGACACGGAAGCAGCCTGAGCAGGAGCGTGGCCGGGTAAGTGCATGCCGGCGGGGACGGGGAGGCGAGCGGACCCCGAACCCGACGTGCGGGACGGGGCTCCGCTTGGTGCAGGAGCACGGGCGCGCCTGCAACCCGGGACAGTGGTCGCAGGGGCGTCCGTGACAAAGGGTTACCATAAATTTCCTGTAAATTGCATGGAAAACCGTACAATATATTGCAGAATCTTGATTATCAGGCTGACAGAAAAAGGAAAAAGTTAAAAACCAATTAAAAATGATAAATCAGGACACTATGGAAAGAAATCACAAAATGAGTCAAATGACATGGCCACACATTTTTACAGAAGAGGAACTAAATACATATGCATCATAAAAATGATGCAAAATTAAATTTTTCATTAAGTCCTGCTGGAGTCATGGTATTTATGGCCACAATCCATTTAGTTTCTTTCTGTTCGAGGGTTCTCCTACAATCACCACCTCTAATCCCTAGGTGCACCAAATCGATGCCCCCCCACCCTTCAAAAATCCTGCATTGCTGTATGATATTTTAAAAAAATGTCTCGGAAATTTTTTTAAAATTTGGGGTAAACCCTTTTTTCCACATCTCTTGCTGCTGTTATGCCCCGTACATGCTCTCTTTCCCCGCACTTGAGCTCACGTGTGGTTTTTCCCAAATTATATATTTCGGGCAGGAAAACATGTTTTTATACCACATTCTTGGTTGTTGCATGGAACGGATGGGGTTTAGTGGATCCACTGGACCCCCGCAAGCGATGGGGGGTTTAAGCCGTACCAGAGGGCGGAATTAAGGGGAACCCGGTTTCACCAGAGCCCGCCGAAAAAGCGGGATGGATTTTGCTGCGGCGGAGAGAACTCCCCGGGTTTCCCCCCCAACTGGCGTAAATTGGCTTGCGGTGGCTAAAAAGGGCATGCGTGGGTACAAAATTTTGAGCCCGTGGGGAATTTCGGGGGACAGGCGGGAGGTGGACAGGGGCAAAGGTTTGGGTCGGTAACGGAGCGTAAAAGGTTCGGTTACGGAAGACAGGCTTGAGGCAAAAGTTGTTTCTCTAAAGGCAGAAAGGCATAAAGTCCGGCAAAAGGGTGCCCCGGAAAGGGAAAAGGGGGTTTAAAAATAGGGTCATCGCCACCCTTACCAATAAGGGGTGTTACGGGCCCCTTTTTAAATCCCCGGGGGCGGGCGGGCATGCGCCTTAACCGGGGGGCCAGGGAGGACGGGAGGTGCGGGAGCGAAAGTCGGAAAGGGGGGAACCCGGGGCCCCGACCCATGGGACGGGGGAAAACCCTTTCGTGACAGTACCCCCCCCCTAGGCTCCCCCCTCTTTTGGTTCGGAGGAACCTCAAATTAAAGGCCCGCGGTCCAGGATGTTTCCTGGGGCCCCCATGATTTCTCCCCCGGCCCGAATCCCCCCAAAATAACCCAAAGGAATTGCTGTTTTCCCCAAACCGACTTCATACCCAAGATTCTTTGATCGCAAATATTTTGGGGGTTACGCCTCAGGAGGGGGGGGGTGCAACTTTTCGGGAAAGAAGCGGTTCAACACGGGGGGTTTCAGGATGGTTTAAAATGAAAAGAATTTGGGACCCCGCATGGTGGGGTTGGGAGTCGGGGGGGCTTATACGCAAAGGGAAATTAATACGGCTAAAGGATTTAAAAGGGGCCCCAAAGAAAAGTGCGGACCCAGCTTGTAGTGGGGATTTTTAATCTGACAAATTTGGGGGGACAGAAGCCCCTTTTTCCCCCGGGGGCAAGGTTGGAGCCGGTCCCCTTTTTCTTCCGCCTGACCCTTCATACGGGCAGAAAGCACCCCTGCGGGACTGACGAGTCTGCCCCCCAAATGCCAGATAAGTGGGGGCCCAAAGGGAAACTACAGGGGGAAACCTCGGAGGAGGAGGGAGGGGGAGAGGGGGGCGGGGAGGGCCGGCCATAAACAATAAAGAAGGAAACGCCCCTTTAAAGCCTCTGAGCCCCACGAGCTGTATAAAAAATACGGCCCGGGGTTTAGGGGGGTTGGGCCCCCAATCATCCTGGGGGGGCAGAAACAAAATAAACGTAAGTAGCTGCCAGAATTGATTACCCTCTCTCCTGTTTTAGTTTGCGGAGGGTTTTAAGCGAAGAAAAAGGTTTTAACTTAAACCTCCCAATCGGGAGCAAAAATGCGCGCCAGAATTTGGGACCCGAACTGCACCCCAGATCAGAAACGATGTGGGGGGCGAACCGTGCAGGCGGAACAGGGTTAAATAAAGAAAAGGGGGGCAAGACGTGGTGCGGAAGGAAAACCCGGGCATTGGGACGAAGTGGGGGAACCCTTAGAAAAAACCTATCCGAAATTGACCCAGATCCCGGTTTGTTACCCAAAAAGGGATAAAAAGGTCGGTGATGAAATCCATCGCCACAGGGGGGGGCCCCCATGGAGTCTGGGCGTAGGCAGGGGTCGCAGCAGCCCGGAAGGACTGTGGCGGGGTCCTTTTTCCGGGCACAAGTAGCACAGGCATCCACGAAGCCCTTTAAATTATTTTTAGCCACCCCGGGCCCCACCAGTAGAACCGAGGATCAATTGGAACAATCTTGGGGCCCCCGGGAAATGTTTTGCCTTCAAAGAGAAATGCCCCCCCAATTAAATTTTTCCCTCCTGCGCAGCGACGGCCAAAATTTAGGTCTTGCCGGGGGTATCTGCCGAAGGGGGAAAAGGGGTGTGCTTGGTTTCAGGCTTTCCCGGGGGTTTTAATGTTTTGGGGGCTGCGGCTCCTCTCCAGTGATGTCAGATGCGCAAAAGAGAGAGCATCCCCCCTGATGTTCTTTTCGGCTGGGGGGAAAAATGGACCCGGGAAAGGGTTAAACCCTTAAAAAAAAAAAAGGACCACCGTGCTTGCCGGGATTGGGGTGCCGGGCCGATGGAGATACTGGGTTTTTGTGATTCGTTATTCCCTTTAAAATTGGATACGAGCCCCCTCCAGGAGAGGCCCCACTCCTCCAGGGCCATCTTGATGCGGGGAAAATTCTCGGCCCCCAATGGGGTATTTCCTTTCTCACCCGGGACGGAAGGTTTTGGGGGAAAAAAACCCGCAGGTGAGGGTTTTCCCTTTGGCCCCTTTTTAAAGAAAGGGACAGCCCGGCCCCCCACCGAAGAGGTTTCCACCTCAAGGAAAAAGGGGCTTTCGGGTTTCAGGGCGTGACAAAATGGGTTTGGGGGAAAGAAAAGGGGGTTTAACTTAAAATTCCGGGAGAAGGTTTCTTTCGGCCCGCTGGGGGGCCCAAAACATTTGGGATTACCCTTTTTTATGGTGAGACCCACAATAGGGCCACAGTGTAGAAAAGGGGGAAATAAACGGGCCGATAGTAATGGAAAAACCCCAAAAAACGTTGAAATGGCTCGGAGTCCAAAGGTCGGGGGCCATTGCAGGATAGCGGGAAACGCTTAGTGGGGTCCATTTGCAGGCCTGGTCGGGGGACGTTTGAAAAACCGGGGGAAAAGGGCCGGACTGGATTGAGGGAACACGCATTTTTTTAATTTTGGGTACAGGCGGTTGCTGGGGAAGGCTTTGGGGGATAGGGCCCTTTTGTAGATGGGGCCGGAGGTTTAGGGGAGGGAAAAAAAAAGATGTCGTCCAGGTAAACGATGACACACGTGTAGAGCAGGTCCCTGAAGAGTCATTTACGAAATCCTAAAAAAACCCCGGGGCATTTTCCCAGGGCCGAAAGGCATTTTTGTATCAAAAGTGACCGTCGGGGTTTTAAACGCCTTTTTCCACTCTTTTTCCCTCCGGATCCTGATTTGGTTGTATGCCCCCGCGCAGGGGCCAAATTTTGGGGTTTTCCTTGGCTCCCCCTTTTGCCCGGGCAAAGGGGTTCTGTAATTAGTGGCAAAGGATACAGGTTTTTTTACGGTAATTTTGGTTTTTGGCCCCGGTAGTGATGCAAGGGTGGAAGAAACCAAACCTTCTTTGTACAAAAAAAAAAACCCGCTCCCGGGGGTGATGAGGATTGCGTAAAAAAACCTTTTGCAGGTTCTCACGGATTAGTCCGACATGGCCTGAAATCTCTGGGCTAAACAAGGGGTAAAACTCTACCCCCAGGAGGACTGGGGCCCGGAAGGAAAGGGCAATGCGACGTCATGGGGCGTGAGGAGGAAGGGATTTTGGCCTGTTTCTCGAAAAAGACGTCGTTTTAGTCCCGGTATTCGCGGGGAAGGGCCAGGGAGGAAAATGTAAGACTGGTGAGGTGGAATGGCCCGGGCTGGCCGGGGGAAATGAGAGACAGCGGGCTCTGGCGTCGGAAAACCCCGGGGAGAACCCCCCGGGGTTTTTTTTGTCAAAGGGTTGGGGCATGGAGCTGTGCCACGGGAAGACCCAAGAGGATCGCTGAGGGGCGATGGGGGGAGGACGTAAAAAAGGTGATCTCCCCCTTGTGTTAAAGGGCCCCCCCGCGGGGGCAATGGCTTGGTCACGTACCGAATGGCCCCAATAAAAAGCTCACCACTAAGGGGATATCACCAAAGGGGTTCTCCAGACCCGGGGGTTCACCCGGGTGGCGGGGAAAAAAAGTTTCCCCGGGGGTTTCCCGAGTTAGGAAGGCGGGCACCGAAAAACGGGGGTCCCGGGCCGACGAGTCCGGGAACCCGGGGGCCGGGGGACCCCAACCCCATAAAATAAGGCGTGGAGAAAAAAAGGGTTACACCTAGGCGCCTCTCCGGCCAACCTAGGTGCGGGGGGTTTCCCTGCCGCTGGGGGGCGAAGCGGGCAACCCCTTGCGAAAAGTGATCCGGGGGTGGCCCCAAAATAAAAAAACACCCAAATTTTTTGCCCCACCCGCGGGGGCAGTCCCGTTGGGGCAGATGTGCCTGGTCCACCCGCATGGGTTTTTTCAGGGGTTTGGGGGCGGGGTGGAACTGTTGGGGTTTTTTGGGGGACCCCGGGGCCAGGCGAGGAAAAGGCCCCGTGGGGGGCAAGATCCGTTCCTGGGGTTTCCCCTTGCCGCTCGGGCGAAGCGAAATCGATCCGGTGGGGTAGGTGGGTCAGTTCCTTTTGGGGGGGACGGGATCTCTCTAGCCCCTAGGGCGTCCTTGACTCCCGGGACAAGCCCTTTTTTAAAAGTGGCACAAGAGCGGGGGTTCCAGGTCAGTTCTGACGCCAGGGTCCGGGAAAAAGGGAAATGCGTAGTCGCCATCCCCAGGAGGGCACCCTGGCAAAGATTCAGTAGAGCGGTTTGGGAGAGGTGCCCGTTGGGCCCGGGTCTTTTAAAGACACTGCGGAAATTGAGAGGGAAAACCCGTAGGTCCTTTATCCCCCCGGGGTTTGCCCCCGGGCCCCGAGGGGGTGGCCCCCAAAAAAGAGCCCTTTTCCCCCGGGCGTAGGGCTGCCCCGAAGGCCACCTTTGAACGTTCAGTTTGGGGGAAATTTACAAACCATTAACTCAATTGCATTTGGCACTGGGGAATAAATCCCCTGCCCCAGTTTGGAGGGGCCCCTTTTAAAATTGGGGGGGGGAGTGGTAAACGCAGCCCAAAAAGTTCCCCGGGGACTGGGGGGGAGGCGTCCACAGGAGGAGGGGAGTTTGGGGTGTTGGTTAAATCGGAGCTGCTGCAGCCCTGGCGGGGCAAATGGTTCAGGTGCTGGGCTTTTTGCGAATTTTTTGTGATGCAAACCCTTTCGCCGTGAGATCCGGTTTTACCGGGCAAAGGTACCTTGGCCGGGGGTCCCCTGGCCCGGGTCTTTCGGGAAAAGGATGCTAGTAGTGGATCCACTGGACCCCGCAACGATGGTGGGGAGCCGTACCCCGGGGGGGGAATTAAGTGAAAACCCCGGGTTTTTACCAGAGCCCGCCCCCAAAGCGGGTTGGGCTTGCGCGGCGGAAAAACTTTCCAGGTCGCCCCCCTTTCGTTTAAATTGCTTTGGGTTGGGCCCGCCAAGGCAATTTGGGGGGTAAAAAAATCGTTTAGGGGTTTGGCGAAGTCGGGGACAGGCGGAGGTCAGGGGCGGGGGAAAGGTTTGTGGTCGGGTAACAGGGCGTTTAAAAGGGTTTGGTTTCACGGAAAACAGGCTATGAGGCCCGAAGCCCCTTTCTTTTTAAAAGGGAGTACGGCACTAAAGGTTTTCCCGGGAAAAGGGGGCCCGGAAAGGGAAAAAGGGGTTTTTTTTGGGGGCACCTTTCCAGCCTTTTCCCAAAAATTTTTTGGGGTTTTTGGCCCTTTTTAAAACCCCCGGGGAGCCCGGGCCCCGCGCGCCCAAGGCGGTGGGGGGATGGCATTTCCGGGCCGGCCAGGAGGGGGGGGGGGGACGCGGCGAGCGCAGTAAAAGGGAAGGGGGGAGCCGGGGCCCGACCCGTGGGACCGGCCCGTTGCACCGGGAAACCCAAAAACGGCGGCAGCACGAGTTTCGCCCCCCAGCCCGGGGGAGGGGGGGGTGCGGGAACCCCTCGTGCAGCATGTAATTAAGTGAAAATTTTTGTATTCGCGTGCACCATCCGATGTCTGAAAGACATCAGTCTTGGTCATATTGCAACATGCCACACATTTTCCACAAGGGAAAAAACCTTGTTTCGGACCTCTAGTGCTAAAGGGGTTACGATTTTGGACTATATAGTGGCTCCTAACCAAACGATCACGTAAGTTTGGGCCCTTCTTGCAGTTATTAAGGGAAAATTAGAAATTTCCTTTGCCAAGACAAGGTCAGTCTTTAATACACCCCAATGTCTGCCAAGAATCTCACGCAATTTGGGCCATTGTTGATTATACGTTGCAATGAAGCGGGTATATCCCTCAACTCTTTTTTTTTATTATTTCTATTCTTAGACTGTAACAATTGGTTTCTTGGGGTTATCTTTGCCCTCCGATATGCCTTTTTCATCATTCTTCCTTGTAGGAACCTCTCTTTCAGGTCCATTGCTTGATGTTCAAATCTAGAATCTGAAGAGCATATTCGATGCATACGTAAGAATTGTCCGTTGGGTATGGCCCTAATAGTTGAAGGGTTATGAAATGAAGAGGCATGGAGCAAGGCATTCACAGATGTTTTTCGTAAGGAAACATCTGTTTGTACCATGCTCATTTAATCAATTTCCATAGATATATCCAAGAATTCGATTTTCCTCGTATCTGCCTTAAATGTAAGTCTGATGTTAACATCAAACTACAGACCACAATCATCTGAACCTCCTATGCCCGTCTTCAAGATTTTGCACCCGTTCTCTGGAACATGCTACCACGTACCATCAGGCACAATCCTAGCCTTCGCAGTTTTAAGAGTGTCCTGAAAATACATCTTCTTAGGCAGGCCTACCAAAACCACTAATTGCTTACACACACCTTCTATCACACACATTTCTGTCACTCCCTACACTAGGGCACTCACAGGCACTTATCTGTATATAGATGTACAGTCAGGGTGGCCTGTTCACCCAATTTTTATGTAAATCACCCCATATTTATGAAACCAGGCTGGACCATTGTAAATTCAGCTCTTCTCCCACATTGTCTCCCCCAGACACCCTCATAGGTTGTAAGCTCTCGCGAGCCGGGCCCTCACACCTTGTGTCTCATCTGTAAGTAGCTTTCACTGTGTAATGTATGTCTTTTGTCTGTAATTATACCCTCTACATTGTAAAGTGCTGCGGAATTTGTTGGCACTATATAAATAAAGATTATTATTATTATTATAACAGAGTTATCGTTCAAATGCTCCATGAACAGTGCTAGCTGGGCCATCGATCCGTGCCATAAAAACAGCACATCATTGATGTACCTCAGCCAGCACTGCACATGGTCGACCCCACCAACTGCATACTCTTGGAATATCTGTCTTTCCCAATAGCCTAAGAATAAATCAGCGTAGGCCTGAGCGCAAGCCGCGCCCATGGCCATTCCTTGGCATTGGGTATAAAAATTATCCCTAAAGATGAACACATTATGTGTTAGGATAAATCTTAACAGATTAATCAGATTACTAAGCTCTAAATCCAGTCCACTAGCTCTCGAGAAAAATGCAACTGCTTTCAATCCGTCATCATGATGGATGCTAGTAGATAGTGACTCGACATCTGCCGTCACTAAACATATCCCTGGCTCGGTATGGATACCATCAATCCGCCTCAGCAAGTCCGTTGTGTCCTGTACATAAGATGGTAACAATTCCACAATTGGTTTTAGATAATAATCTATAAATTTGCATACGGGATCACATAGTCCTCCTATCCCAGACACAATCGGACGGCCCGGCGGGTTGATGTGATCCTTAAGGATTTTTGGAAGAAAATACAGAATGGGGATCTTTGGAGTTTTAACCAGCAAATTTTCAAAAATCTTTTTAGGTATAATGCCTAATTGAAAAACCTTATCCAAAATCTCTCTTAGCTCTTTAAAGAATTTATCCATAGGGTTGTAGTGGATCTTTCTTTAAACAGTGGTTTATTGAAGACACAGTATAAGCAGTTTAAACAAATTTAAAAAACTTGGTTTGAAAAAAAAGCAAAAAATTTTATCACAACAATCGACTTTTTTAAAAATGGGGTTGGTATCAGAAAAGACATAAAAGCACATAAAAACAGTCAAAATTTCAATTAAAAAACACTGAAAAAAAAATTCCCTTTGGGAGAAAGAGTTTTGATTTTCCCAAAAGAAATAATAAAATTTAAAAAGGGGCGGGTGTTAAAGGGTTGCACCGAGAAAAAGGTTTGTTCCCTTTTAAACGGTGTATGGGAAGGGAGGGGGGGATGTAACGCAGCACGGGTTTAAAATGACGGGTCGATTGAAACGGGTATGACCAACAAATACCGAAAAGGAAGCCGGT
Source organism: Phyllomedusa bahiana (assembly GCA_025379985.1). Lineage (NCBI taxonomy): Eukaryota > Metazoa > Chordata > Amphibia > Anura > Hylidae > Phyllomedusa > Phyllomedusa bahiana. The sequence continues at coordinate 8,855 of JAODAL010048163.1, read as the reverse complement.
TTGGGCCATAAAATTTTTTTCTTAATGAGACATGAGGAGGGTAAAAAATTTAAGTTCACATAAAATTTTGAAAGTTAACTTTTATTAATTCCCCTCCGATAGGAGGAAAAAAGGGAGCCCTTTCCATTTTAGCAAAGGAGTTTTTTCCTTGCAGAAATTTTAAGAAAGTGAAAGAAAACTTTACTTAAAGAGGGCGGGAAATCTGGGAAGGGCCCTATTATCGGGACCGTTTGTTTGGGGTCGGCTTACAGTAATAACCGGAAACTGTTTTTAAAAGAAATTAAAAAACCCTGATTTCCCAAAAAGTGTTAAATTTGGGGGGGAAAAACCCCCACCAGACATGGAGTAGGGGGTGCCTTGTTGGCCACATTTTTTTTCCAACAGGGGGTCAGAATACCAGGGTGGTATGTCCCCAAGGCGTTTTTGGGGAGGTAAATACCAACGGAGGTGTATTTTTGCGCACTAACTCAGTATGATTTAAGCTTTGGGGGAAAAAATTTTTGGGGGGAGCCGTTGGGGCTGCTTTCCCACGAAAAGAGAGAAAAATTTTTTGGAAATTTTCCCTTTTTTCCCCACTTGACCAGGGGGTGAGTGAAATTTAGTGAGGTCACTTTTAATCAAAAAAGGGAAATATGGATATCGGGAGAAGGGGCCCTTTTTTCCCCAAAACCTTTTTTTTTTTAAATAAAAAGTTATGGAAGTCAGGGGGAAAGAAAGAGGGGTGCTTTGGGCCATTCAATTTTTTGGAGTAAGTGGCTTTTGGGAAGAAAAGGGAAAAAATTTGGAAAGGGGGGGGGCCCTTTGTATTTTTTTGAAGTTTGAAAAATTATTTGGTTTTTTTTTATCTTTAAAAATAGCTGGTCTCCCTGAAAAATTAATTAAAAACGGGCCCAAGATGAAAAGGAAAAAAAGTCTTTCCCACTTTTTAAAGGGACAATAAGGGGGGTTATGATTTTTTTGGGGGGGCCAAAACCCGGGGTTTTGGAGGGGAAATGTAAAAAGTCCAAAATTTTTAAAAAGATCGAAAAGAACCCAAATTTAGGGAAATATTGGGAGGGGTTTAACGCCCAAAAGGGGGCCCTTAAGATGAAAAGCTAAAAACCTGGGGCGTAATATTTGAACCCCCCCAACCCGGGTTGCCCAAGGAGATGGAATTTTTCATTCGTCCATAGGGGGGGGGGAAATTGTTTCAAAGGAAAAGATGGCGACAAATACGCTTAAAGGGTTTAGGGACACCCAAATTCCCTTCCATCTTTGTGACTTTTAAAATGGGAGGTTTTTCTTTTTTTCTAGCTTTTTTCCCCCCCCAAAGGGAAGTTTGGGAAATGGGCGGGGGTTTATAAAAAGAAAAAGAGCGGGGATTATATAAGGGATGAACGAAAAAATATTTTTTAAACCCTTAGGTAAAAAGGGAAACTTTTTCACAATGTTAATCTTTCCAACCCCAAGGAGGCCTAATTTAGCTATTTTTTAATCTCCTTTTTAAAGGTCGCATAAAGGGGAATTGAAATTTGGGGAAATGGTTTTGATGAGGTGAATTATTTAAACCTGAAATCCCAAAGGTAGTTTTATAAAGGGTTGGTGCGGGGGAAAAAGCCAAATTGTTTTAAGGACTAGTTTGAGTAGGGGTTTTATTACAAAAAATATGGGAAATTTAAAATTTGTTAAGTTTTGTAGGAATGTTTTGAAAAGGGAAAACAGAATATTTAGAAGGGCCCGGGGAATTTGGGAGGATGGGGGTTTTGGGAGATGATTAAACATAAGGGTCGCCCGCTTTAAAAAACTTATTTTTTTGGAGGGGGGAAGTCAGTATACCAGAAATAAAAAAATTTACTTCTGATTTTTTCACCCTAATGGTTAAAGACATGAAATTTTTAAAGATTAGGGGGGGAAAGGGGCCCAACCTTTGGGGGTTCCATTCGTAAAATTTGGGAAGGGGTTTTGGAAAAGGAAACCGAAGTGAGTACGGAGGCGGGGGGTTTAGAGTATGGGGGCCATTATAGCAGATAGAAAAAAACCCAGAGAACCCAAAATTTTTACGCAGCGTAAGTTTTTTTAAAAACCCAGTTGACTCTATAAAAGGCCCTTTTTTTTTGGTCCAATGATAAAAAGGGCCACGTCCTAAACAAGGGGTGTTTCCACCTGTAAAAAATTTCAAGTAGCCCGACGGGTGGCATCTCTTGCCTGTCTCCCATGTCCCAAATCCAGTTTGATCACTGGGATTAGAGGGGGGGGGAATCGGGAATTCAGTCGGGAGGTTTAGCACCTTTCATAAAAGGTTTATGTCTGTGTTTAAAAAGGGTAGGGGCCTGATTTAGATACCTTATTTTTGCTTTGCCTGGTTGGGGGAATGGTTGAAATAGTGGCGTGTAAAAATTTTCTTTGGGGTTGGCTTCGAAATACTGGGCAATATCTTTTAAATTAGGGGGGCCCCATATGAGGTAGTAAAAAGTCAGCAAAAAAAAGGCCCCAAAAAAATTATTCTTTGACAAAGCCTTTGGGGACCTGGAGCTTTTTTTTATTTTTAACTAGATTTTATAGCTAATCGGAATTAAAGTTGAAAAAGGTGGGGTTTAAAGTTCTAGTTTGCTTGCCCCAAATTTTGGGGGTAGGGAAAACTGTAGAAAGGAAAGTGTTGTTTTTCATAAATCAGAAGGGGGGGATAGCCCCATACTGGTTTGGGAAAAATTGTATATTTAGAGAAAAAATTCGGGGGAATTGGTGGGCTTTTTTCAAAAGGATTTAAAATTTTGGGGCCCCCGATTTGGGAAAATTTTAGGTGTGTAATTTTAGTACGGCATGTTGAATTTGGACTTTTCTGGCAAGAAATTTTTTGAAAGGTCAAACCCTTGAAGGAATTTTGGGCCATTTAAATTTTTCCCCGGGTTTTTTTCAAAATTTTGGAGTTAATGAATCCCGTAGGTCGTTTTTGGTATTTTTTTTGAAAGAGGGTTCTTTTTTATTTTCCGAGGGTTTATTTTTAAAAGGGCCGGTGTCGCTAACTTAATTTTGTCTATGGGTTCCTTTTGGGGTTGAGCATTATTTTTTTTTTCTTTCTACGGGCCCAAATTTGGGGAAAAAATACCCACGAATGTAACCCTTTTATTTTGCGAAACCAAAACTATTTTTGGAGGGGAACCCTGAGGAGCTATTGATGGAGAAGTATTCCCCTCCCCAAATGTTTTTTTTAGGGGAGGAAATATTATTAGGAAATTTGAGTAAAAATTTTTTATTAAAGCCCCAAAACCGGGGTTGGGTAAAAAGTAAAAGGGGTGCTTCAAAGGGGTAGATCAAAAAGGGGCATGGTTTAGACCATGTTTTTGTGGCCAATGTTAGATGAAATAATCTTGGGAAATACCCTTTTTTCCCAAAGGGGAAAAAAAATCGTTTTTTGGGGTGGGGGCCCCAAAAGGGGGTGGGGGAAAAAGGTGTAATCTTTTCTCAAATAGTATGCAAAAATTCCCCCATAATCATGAAGGTTTCCTCCAAATTTAAAAAAGGGTTTTTAAAATTCTGGGGTGGAGATTCCCGTGGTCTGGTCTGTCAGATGGGTTTTTCCCATTTCAAAATTGAAGTCTCCCCCAGACGATAACCCCCCCTTCCTCACCTCTTTACCATCCCAATTTGTTTCCTTAAAAAAAAAGGGGGAAAATTTTTTTTTTAGTTTGGGGGGGACAAAGCAAAAAAGGGTATATGGCCCGGAATTGATTTCACAAAGGGGAATGATTAAAAAGAAACCCGAGGGGGCACAGATAAAATCGAGTGATTGGAAAGGTTAAATGAATTTTTTTTTTAAAATCCCCACCCCTGGGTTTTTTGTGTGGGGGAATTTCGCTTGAAAAATGTGAGGGAAAGCATTTTTTTATATTGCCCATGAGGGATCTGAAAAATAACAAAGGTCTCTTGCAGGCAGACTATGCTGCACCCGGGTTTGATTTGCATTTCCACACCAAAGACCGTTTAAAAGGGGTTTAACCCCTTTACATTAAAAAGACGTATCTTTAATGCCATTTTAAAATAGTGAGAAGGGTGAAGGGCCCGGGGGTTTAAAAAAACATGAAATTTGGGAAACTTGACAACCCAGGGAAAAAAATTAAAATTTATACCCAAAAATTTGCAAAAAAAAAATAACAGAAACATTTTAACCCCAAAAAAAAAGAAAAAGGGTAGAATCCATTTATCCCTTAGGAGAAGGGAAAAAATTGGGGCAAAAATCCCGCCTAAAGTAGGGGGAGAAAAAAAAAAAAACAAAAAACAAAAGATGTAAGTTCAGTCAAGGTTTAACCCTCTCCATTTCGGAACCCCAAAAAAGTGGAAAAAAACAGACATAAAGGGAAATTGTGGTGGGCTCAAAGCGCCCGAACTGTACCGAAAAGGGGGGGTTTTCTGGGGCCTAGAGGCGTAATCCTTTTTTGGTTTTAAATTTTTTTTTTCCTGACTGGGCTAAATTCGGGCCGGAAAAGGAGAAAGGGTTTTTCCCGTGTTTTTAGAGCTGAGTTTGGGTTTTTTCTGGGGGGGATTTCAGGTGACTTGTGTTCCTCTTGTTAATAAAATTTAAATTTACTTGGGAAACCCCCCTCGTAAGGAATTCCCCTTTTTCCCGGGGGATTTTTGGGGTAAGGCTGGAACTTCTTTTTTGCGTGCATGGTAAACCGCGAAAGGTCGGGGGGTAAGGCAAAAGGCTGAAAATCTATTTTGGGAAAGGGTTCTGTCTTTCGTTTGGGGAAGGGAAAGTCCTCTTTGAATATTAAAAAAAAAATTTGGGAGCAAAGGTATCCCCCGGGGACCTGTTGGGGGAGGGTTTTCGAGGCTTTGGAAAACCTGTGGATCCTGTTTTATTGTTAAAATCCGGGGGCGAAAAATTGAGGAAGAACTAGACCCAAATTTGGGGCGGGGCAAGGGAAAGTTTTTTTAGCTGCTCTGGGGGGATGGACTCTGGTAATTTTTCCCCCAAAAAAGTACCTTTTTTTTACGAACCCACCAAAACTTCGAGGTCCAAGGAAACCCCTTTATTTGGGGTGACCCTAAAAAGGAAACCCCCTCCTCCAAGGGCACTTTTTGGCGTCCCTTTAAAGGGGTTGTGTGAATTTTCGAACTCGGCCCTTTTTCGGGTTTTAAATTTTTTCTGTTCTAGACACAAGGATTTTGGAAATTTTCCCCTTTGAGATTTTGAAAATCATTTCTTTAATGTTGTCTGTTTTAAAATGTTTCGAAAAGAGGAAAAAACCTCCCCTTTTAAAGGGAGAAAGGGTTTAAGAGGTTGATAGTCCACATTTTTCATGGTTTTCAAAAAATCCCAGAGCCCGTCTGGAGGAGACAGAGGGAGGGGGGTGCAAAAAGAATTGTAACCTTTTTTTTGGGGTCGTGTTTCAGTTTTGGGGAGAGGGATTTTAAAAAAGTAGGGAGTTTGGTTTGGGTTGAGGGGTTTGGGGGGTTTTTTTTTGATGTGCCCAAACCCCTGGTACTCCCAAAAGAAAAAGCTTTTTAGGGGGTTAGCTTTTTTTTTTTTTTTTTTTTTTTCTTTCTCTTTAAACCTCTGCGTTGTTAGAGAGCAGTTCTTATGAGTTTTAATGGAAAAAGGGGGGATTTCCCCGGTAGTACAGCAACGTTAAAAGATTTTTGGCTTAAAGTTTTTATTTTTTAGAGGTTTAAAAACCTGAAAACTTAAAAATTCCTTGCAGGGTTTTAGAGCAGCTTAAAAATTGGGTTTTGGGGCAGGATTCAATTTTCTACAAACCAAAATTAGGGGAAAAATTGAATATGCAAGTTTGAGTGAAAAGGAGATCCTCTTTGTTTTATTTTTCCGCTAAAATCTATTGTAGGCAGGTAATAGAAAATTACTAGGGGAGCCCCCAAACAGGTTTTGTCACAAAATAAAAGGGTTCACTTTTGCTCTTTTCACAGAGGGTGACTTTTTCTTAGCAGAAAAAAAAAGCTGCCCTCTTCAGCTTGTTGGGTTTGCTTGAGGCAGTGAGTCCGCAGGAAACAGGAGCCAAGGCAAGACTCACAATGGGGGTTTCCCCGGAGGAAAAAACGAACCCGTTTTCCCCTTAAAAGACAGCCTGTGTTTAAAAGGGGCAAAAGACACACGAAACCCCACAGGGGGAAGGGGGCTCACAGTAAAGGTCACTTACCTTTGGGTAGCCGGGGGGGTGATTTCTTTGCAATGCTAAGGAAAGATGGGGGACCCTTCCCCCTGCAGCTTCCGAGCTTTTAGCTCACCACACTATTAAACTTTGGCTCTGCAAATCCAATTTGAGTCATTTTTTTCCCGGGAGTTGCTTTTTTCCTCCCGAGAAGGTTCCCCTTAAAATATTTGTAGCAGAGATTCTTCCGCTTTTTTTGGCTTAATTTTAGCCGCAGAACAGGGGTTCCCCTTTTTGGGGAAAAGGGTCCCTCACCACTTCTGCTCACATCTCCTGCTCAGGCCCGCCCCCCCCTAGGGGTCCTTTTTTAGGTTCTTTTATCCTTAGTTTTGGGGCAATGCCTCCCCCTTTATATTTAAACAATAGGGGGCCCCACTACCACATTTCCCCCTTGGTTTTGCTGGCTTTATTATAAAATTTCCCCCAATTTTTGTAATTCCCTTAAGTTTCTTTTCTCTGAGGGACAGAATAAATTAACTCCAAAACGTTTTAGTTGGGTAAGTTTTTCATATCTGGGAAAAAAAATAATCCCCACAAAGTTTTTTCCCACTTGAGGGCCAAAAAAGGGGGGGGGGGAAATCTGTCGATCTTTTTGGGTATAGGGAAAAGAAAGGAAATTTTCTTGGGCCCCCGGGCCCACCATCTTGTTCTAGAAGGGAATTTTTCCCCCAGGGACAGGGAACGGGGCACTCTCTCCTCCTCAGTAAATGTTTAAATTTATTATTTTTTTTTAGCGTTTAATTTTTCCCAAAAAAAAGGGTTTTTTCGGGAAACAAGTGCAGGGTCTTTTAACGCTGTAAAGAAATTTTAAAAGAAATTTAAATGGGGAAAAAAATGTCAGTCCCAAACTTAGCACTTCAACTTGTGCCTCAGTCAACACATGTGCAGATAGATTAATCACCTTTAGCTTATTCTTTGATGATCTATTTGTTTCTCGAGGGGGAGAAGCCATACTGTGACCATGCGCGTTTGTCCGGGAGATTTACTCTTCCGGGCATGCGCAGTGGCGCGGGACTGCCGGAAGTGGGGCAGAGGACGCCTACATTCCGAACACGGCGCATGCGCCGAGAAGACTTCAGGTGCCGGTAATTATGGCACCATTTAAAGGCTGTTAGTGGGAGGTAGTGTTATCACCCCCTGAGGAAGCGATCTAAACGCGAAATGCGTGTTGGGGCTATAGGTGATACCCTTTCAGCTACCACCCTATTGGTTAAGTATTGCTGTTATATATCCGGGTATGCTTTTTTGATGTACTGTTTCCACTCCACAGCTCCAGGTGTCTGTTTACATTTGGGTATATGAATTGAGTGACTCCTATGAGCAGTGTTAGCTATATGCGTACTAAGTGACATACCCGCTTACATGTGAGGATACATACCTAAAATTACAACGTTTTGTAGTGGTGCTAGCTTGGATATATGGGCCACCTGTTTTACCACCTTGGTGACTTTTTGTGTACCTCATAACATTTTTAATGATTTTAATACTGTTGGATTAATAAAGATTTTGATACGTTTTGATCATAGACTCTCATTTTGGCGTTTTTCTGCTATGTATTGTAACCCTACAAGTAGGTAGGTATATAGGCATTCCATTAAGTAGATATATAGGTCCCAATTAAGTAGGTAAATGCTCCCTTGTTAATTAGATAGGCAGGTAAACAGAAAGTATATAGTCCCCCCTAGTATATAGGTAAGTCTATAGACTTCCTCAGCAGGTAGGTGGGTATATAGGTGCAATAAGTAGGTATGTATATATTCAACCTAGTGGGTAGGTAGGTAGATATATAGTTACCCTCAGAAGGTAGGTAGGTTTATAGCTCCCTTCAATAGATAGACAGATATATAGGTCCCCTTAGTAGGTAGGTAGGTATAAAGTCCCCACCGGTAGATAGATATGTAAATGTTCCCAGTAGGTAGGTGGGTATATAGCTGCCCCCAATAGGTAGGTGGGTTTATAAGTGCCCCAATAGGTAGATGAGTATATAGGTACCACAGAAGGTAATTGGGTATATAGAGTCCCCTAATAAGTAGGTGGGTAAATAAGTGCTCCTGATAAGTAGGTGGATATATAGGTGTCCACAATAGGTTGTTGAGTATATGATTGCCCACAGTAGGTAGGTGGGTATATACGTGCCCCAAGTAAGTATGCAGGCATACCATAAAAAATAGTAATACTCACCTTTCCCTCTTCCACCACCAAATGCCTTTCTCTTACATCTTGCATCTGATGTGGACAGCATGACGTCAGTACACCACCAGTGTCGTTCACTTAGAGTTGATGGAGGGGGATAGTCAACTGCATGCAGGTCCCGAGGACATGCACAATCTTGAGAAGACTCGCTTGCTTGCAGGGCCCACGGATAATGTGCACAGCAGTTGCTTTATCCTGGGCACAAGCACCAGAAAAAACAATTGTGGCAATGCACCAAAACTTACAAAATGTGTTGAGATACTCTAGGATAGCAAGAGAGATGCTATCCTAGAGTGTTCAAATAAAATAAATGTATAACTATTTATCAACATGAAAAAAATATGAGATAGGCTCAAGGTATTTCCTTTAGAACGCTTTAATAGGTGGAGATGTGACAGGGAGAGAAACCATAACTGCGATTGTGTGGAAGATAGAGAGGTGATTGCCAGCTCCAGTATAGTACAGCATAAGTTAAAAAATCTTCTTTATTTCCTTCTGTATTAAAAAGATCAATTT
>JAODAL010048162.1:0-29253 GCA_025379985.1 Phyllomedusa bahiana | reverse complement strand
TATTGTATGTGGGGGGAGGGGGAAATTGTATGTGGGTGGGGGGGATTTTTATGTGGTTGGGAGGGGGATATTGATGTGGGGGGAGGGATATTGTATGTGGGGGAGGGGATTAGGGATGGAGCTACTTAGCCCTGTGTCTATGATATGTTAGACTGACAAATGTGTGAGATACAGATATGTGACTTTCTTGCTATTGTACTACACAATACAGTTCTGTTTTGCACACAGAAATATGTGGTAAAATGGGCGTGTTTATGTCCGAGAGGCCGGTAATATTTTCATGTACAGTAGGGTGGGCCCCCCAAGATCAACTCCCCTGTGGGCCCCAGACCCCCCAGTCCAATACTGATGGTGACATTCAAGGTTCCCTCAATGAACTGTAGCTTCCCATAGCTGGCAGCACTCATGCAGCCCCAAACCATGACACTTCAACCAATATGCTTCACTATAGGTAAGACACACTTGTATACGTACTCCTCACCTGGTTGTCTTCAGACATGCTTGACACCATCTGGACCAAATATGTTTTTCTTGGTCTCATTAGAGTATATGACATGGTTCCAGTTATCCATGTCCTTAGTCTGCTTGTCATCTGCAAACTGTTTGTGGGCTTGTTTGTGCATCATTTTTAGAAGAGGCATTCATCTGGAACGACAGACATGCAGACCAATGTGATGCAGTGTGCAGTCTGGGCACTGTCAGCAATGCTGGCAGCACTCATGTTTGTTTTGAAAAGATAGTCCCTGGATATGATGCTCAGCATGTGCACTCATCTTCTTTGATAGACCAATTTTGGGACTGTGTTGAGTGGAACCTGTGTTGTCAAACTGATACTACCATGCTGCAAAACTGTTTCAGGGTATAAGCAATTCTTTTGTAGCCTAGGCCATCTTTTTGTAGAGCAACAATTCTTTTTTCCAAATCCTCAGGCAGTTCTTTGCCATGTGGTACCTGCAAAAAATTCCAGTGACCAGCATGGGGGTATATTCACATGGCGTATTGCAGTGTGTATAGTATGCACCGGAATACACCGGGTGTTTTAGGGCATGTTCACACAGCATAATTGTGGGGCACATTTTGGTGTATAATTGCTCTGCAATACACCCAAAATAAGCCCTGGAATTACAGTAGTTCATAGCGCTCATTGAGAGCTATGAATACCCAACGTTTTTCTCGGTATATAATATGCATAAAACACTGACTGCTGGCTCCCATTGACTTCACTGTCCATGGTGTGTAAGCGATGGGAAGAAGTGACATGTCAATTGCTTTCCCCACTGCGTATTATACGCTGGGAAAAACATTGGGTATTCATAGCTCTCAATGAGAACTATGAATTACCGTAATTGCAGGGTTTATTTCGAGTGTATTTCAGCGCAATTATGCACCAAAATGAGACCCGCAATTACGCTGTATGAACATACCCTGAGAGCTATAACACCAAATTTAACACGCCTGCTCCCCATTCACACCAAAGACCTTGTAACACTAATGAATTACATGACACAGTGGACAGAAAGTGGCAATTTGGGCACGGTGGTGTACTTACATTTGTTGCCAGCGGTTTAGATATTGATGGCTATGTGTTGCGCTATTTTGAGGGCACACCAATTTACACTGTTATACAAGCTGTACACTGACTACTTTACATTTTATCTAAGGGTCATATCTTCAGTGTTGTCCCATGAAAAGAAATAATACAATATTTACAAAAATATTATATATAATAATAAAATATGAGGTGTGTACTCACTTTTGTGACATATGGTTTATACTTTACATATATTATACATGCAGTATTATATGCTGGTAAGACACACACCAAGTCATCCACACGATATAAATAAAAATGTGTTATACCAGACCAAGTCAACTTCTTCCATTACTACATGGACCACGCCTGTTGCTTCCCGTAGGCATTATAAGCACTTTCGATAGTGACAGTGGTCAGTGAGGGCATTCATAGCCCCATACATATTTTTTTTAGCAATTTGCGCTTGTAGTTCTTCTGAGGGAATAGATCAGATAGACTGGCTTTTGCTCTCCTTGCATATCAGTGAGCTTTGCAGGGGCGTTGCTAGGGTCCCAAAACATCCGGGGCTCGGGCCCTTAAGTTTTTCTGAGTAGAGTTGGGTTCACACAGAATTTTTTGCGTCTCATTGTGAACTGTGGATGTGTTTTTACAGAGAATAAACTTCTGTTCCTGTCACTAATTTTCTGCACATTCCACATAGATCCCGTCCATCTCCTCAGCAGTCACTGCACAATGAAAATCAGAGCTGACAAATTTGCATTTTCAAAACCTCTCACCTCCATATGACAGTGTAATACCTAACAAATAAGTCAACAAATGCCACATAATATGCCCTCATAGCCACATAATATGCCCCCATAGCCAGTAATATGCCCTCTTAGCCACATAATATGCCACCTTAGCCACATAATATGCCCCCATAGCCACATAATATGCCCCCTTAGCCAGTAATATGCCCCCATAGCCAGTAATATTCCCCATAGCCACATAATATGCCCCCATAGCCAGTAATATGCCCCCATAGCCACATAATATGCCCCCCATAGCCAGTAATATGCCCCCTTAGCCACATAATATGCCCCCTAGACACATAATATGCCCCCTTAGCCACATAATATGCCCCCATAGCCAGTAATATGCCCCCTTAGCCACATAATATGCCCCCATAGCCGCATAATATGCCCCTTTAGCCAGTAATATGCCCCCCATAGCCAGTAATATGCCCCCATAGCCACATAATATGCCCCCTTAGCCACATAATATGCCCCCATAGCCACATAATATGCCCCCTTAGCCACATAATATGCCCCCATAGCCACATAATATGCCCCTTAGCCAGTAATATGCCCCCATAGCCAGTAATATTCCCCATAGCCACATAATATGCCCCCTTAGCCACTTAATATGCCCCCATAGCCACATAATATGCCCCCTAGCCACATAATATGCCCCCTTAGCCAGTAATATGCCCCTTAGCCACATAATATGCCCCCCTTAGCCACATAATATGCCCCCATTTGCCACATAATATGCCCCCATAGCTACATAATATGCCCCCATAGCCAGTAATATGCCCCCTTACCTAATAAAAATAAAAAAACCTACTCACCTCAGCACGGTCCGCGCGTCCAGGTCCTGCAGCTTGAAAACGGTGTCAGCAGTGTGATGTCATCACACCACTTATGCCGTCTCGCGGGGCCCGGGACCTCCTGGGCCGCGCAGAAGCCGGCTTAGAGACCCCCAGTCGCAGCGGGGTGATGAAAGCCGTGCGTCACGCCCCCTGCGATGCTGAGGTGTATGTACAGCGCTTACCAAGCGTTGTACATACAGGGGGGAAGACAGGACGGTAACAATCCATCCTGCCTTCTCCCTGACTCTGACTGTGCGGCCGCTGTGAAACGGCCGTGCAGTCAGAGATCGCAGGGCGGTGCCCGCACAAAGGAGCGCTCCAGGCCCACGACATTCGGGGCACAGGCAGATTTATTCGGGGCTCGGAGCCTTGAATATCCATGGTCCTGCTTCTGGTTGATCACCAGCATGTCCTTGGACCACTTTTGGTAGATACTGGCAACTCCCCGTAATTGTGAAAATGCTCTGACCTATTTGTCTAGACACCACAATTTGGCACTTGTGACATACGATCAGATCCTTACACTTGCCCTTTTTTCCTACTTCCAACATATTTAGATCATATTTAAATGTGTAATTTTGGGTAGAATTCATGTGTATTTTGCATCCAAAATACATGTGAAATACACGCACAAAACATGTTCTTTTGATTTCAATGGGAAATACATGCTGTGGTTTGCAATGTGTTTGCTTTTACGCTGCTTTGAAATAAAAATAAGTGACACAGAGTTTTCCAGGCATATAGTAATGGGCTGTATTCTGAAAAATAAATGCACTGAAAAAATGTGTCAAATACACATAAAAAAAAATCACATGCATTGAAAAAATTCATTAAAGATACACATGTATTATTAGCCTCCTTTTAATGATGTGTGAATATATCCTTTGGCTGATTGTGTATGCTATGTACAAAATATTGTGGGATTTTATGTGTTCCAAAGTAGTAGTTTATATAATAAATCCTATCAAAATTATTTTGTATATAAAACATGCTTTGTACATAATATGTAAATTATCATCATCATGCTTCATGTACTAGAATTGAGTCACATTAGTATGACCACTTCCTACTTTTGACATCGGCACCAGGTAGTTCGTGAAGGAAGTCATGTGTGGTGAGCTGGCTTGCTGGGTATATACGGAGCTCTGTGTGCACATATATCACTTGTTGCTGTAATGGAATAAAGTGGTGATTGATCAGAGTTGCAAAAAAGGATGATTATTGACTTTTGGGCCAAGAGTTGCAGTATTTCTGAAACTGCAGTTTATGAGCTGTCGGCATGCTTCTGTTGTGAAAGTGTATTGTGAGTGGTGAAATGGTGCCATTGCAAATATGCAAAATCAAAACTGTAGTACACCATGTGCCATGGATGTGAGAGGTAAACTGTGGCTATGAAGATGCATAGTACAGTGGAGTGTAGCTTACTACCAAAATGAACCAGGAAGCTACCAGATGTGTGTCTAAAACAACAGTTAACCCTACCTCATATGGAGCTCTAAGATGGATGGTCACTGCACTTCTGCTAACAAAGTTGCTTTGGCAGAAATGGCTTCAATTTTCACATCAGTATTACAAATGGACCTTCAGTTGCCTTTTCCGCTGAGTCATGTTTTCAGCTTCATCCAACAGATGGACAATAGAGTGTCAGGCAAGAGAAAACAAACACTCTGCAACCATCGCTGGAAGAACAGAAGCTGGTGGTGGCAGCATTATAGTCTGGGGAATGTTTCCGTGGCATTCTCTGGACCACTCATCTATGTGGAAGACATTTTTAACCTGTTTAGATATGAATCCATCCATGCAGATCATGTGAAACCATCCATGCGAATTCAAACAATTTAAAGGAAAATGTAAATGCTCTAAACTTTAACGTTAATCCCCAATCCAAATTTTAACTATGAATCCTTCAAACTCTTAATAATATTTGAAAGCTTCTTGCTCATCTGGCAGCAGACTACTGGTCTCCCTAGACAATTTATTTTGTTTGGTTGTTTGTTTGTTTTGTTTTTTTCATTTTTATAAAAAAATAAATCATATAGTTGAGCAATTAATTGGAATATTGCTGCCTACTGTACTGTCCTACTGTCAATTATTTACCACAGATGTGTAGAAACTGAAAAAAACATTGTACAATCTGTAATTATACCCTTTAATTACTTATCTTTATTGAAAGAAGAACTATTTCTAATATATAAATTTACCAAATTAGTAGATTTTCCATATTATCTGACTGGTTTGAATCGGAATACACATACACTACTCAAAAATGTAGGGATATTTGGCTTTTGTTTGAAATTTCTGGATGAACATAACAATTCTTGAAAATGTTTTTAAATGCACTAAATTAGACCATCTCTTAACTTTAGATATACATGTCCAACTGTCCAGTGTTTCAGTTCTTTTTGCGCAGCTTGACAATCTCTAACAAGCAGCATAATGGCAAGATTCACAACAGGTATTTGATCCCTGAATGGCCCAATACATTTAGAGGATCAATTTGAATTTGAATTTAAACGGTCCTCCTCATCATGCTGTTCACATTTTGACATAATGAGGCCAAGAAAACAATCTACAATTGATGAACAGTACCTTGCCATTCTGAGGCTTCAAGTGGGACGCTCTCAGAAGGAAGCAGCCACTGAGCTTAGAGTGTCACAGACTGTCATCAGCAGGTTGCAAAAGAGATACAGAGAGACAGGAAGAGTCACAGAAAGGCAAAGAAGTGGATGTCCTTTGGTTACAGGTTACTAGCTACTAATGACCGCTTCATTGTAAATAATACCCTACGGAATCAGATGATAAATACCACACAACTTCAGGCACATTTAAGTGAGGTGAGAGACACCTAAGTGTCAAATCAGAACATTTGTAACCATTTACATCAGTATGGTCTGCCTTCTAGACATCTCCAGCATTGTTGGTGGCCATCATTTCTGCTCAGAGTAAGGCCCATGTAAAGCAAAGATGCTTCTGTCTGGTGGTGTGGACAGGTCATCTAGCATGCAGACCATGCTGATGTAAACGGTTATGGTCTGACATGACACTTAGGTGCCTCTCGCCTCATTTAGATGTGCCTGAAGTTGTGTGACATTTATCATTTGATTCAACAGGGCATTGTTAACAATAAAGCAGTCATCAGTGTCACAGCTGGCCCCTCACCCCGCGGTTCAGGTGGCGGGCACAGCCATGACTCCCGTGCTACCCCGGCTGCGGGGACAAGTGGCGCCGCGGTCCGCATGTCGGGCTGTGGGCTCACTCGCCCCCCTGGGAGCACAGACTTACCCCGGCCCACGCTCCTGACTCCGTGCACTCCTCGGGCCCGCGCTGTGCGCGGCTACCGCCCCTAGGACGTCCCCCTCCCTTTGCCGTTCTGTGACTCTTCCAGTCTCTCTGTATTTCTGTTACAACCTGCTGATCACACTCTAAGCTGTTGCCACTTCCATTTGAGAGCATCCTGCTTGAAGTCTCACAATGGTACTGTTGATCAATTGTAAGGTGTTGTGTTGGATTGATGATGTGAAAATGTGAACAGCATAATGAAGACTGTTTAAATCCCAATTCAAATTGATCCCCTAAATGTATTGGGTGATATAGGGATCAAACACCTGTTGGGAATTTTGTCATTAAGCTCCTTTTTAGAGATCAGCACATTGTGCAAAAAGTACTGAAACACTGAACAGTTGGACATGTGCATTCTAAAGTTAAGAAATTATCTCATTTAGTTATCTAAAAACATTTTCAAGAAATGTTATGTTCAACCAAAAGCCAGTCATCCCTATTTTTTTTGTAAGCAGTGTATAAGGAAATAATTGAGTTGAAACTATTGCCCCAGGGCTGCCTTCATGGAGGTATTGGCAGTACTCTGATCAGGAATTAGTATGGTGAAAGGTAGGAATTTGGAATGGTTGGGGGCCCAGATGCTTCAGCTGTATGGGGCCCTGAAATTTCTAATGGCTGCCCTACTTTGCTTCTTCCATGTAAAGAGGGACAGTCAGTTCTTGTAAAATGTCTGAGTTCATACTGCTCTCTATTTTAGCCCAACTCAGGCCTTGAGTCGAGTTAATAAATTGAGTAAATTTCATTTCATCAATGGTAACTATTGATAAATTCAAATCCATTAATACCAAGTGAATAAATTCACCCCTCAAGCACAATCTCTTACTCACTAATTTAAAACGGCAAAAAGCTAACATAATCTTCATTCAAGAAACTCATTTCAACCGGGACGGGAATTTTTCCTTCGCTAAAAGTCTGTATCTGCAGGCGTATGTGGCCTCCTAGAATAGGAAAAAAGCAGGGGTAGCATTTTGCTTTCTAATACATGTCCATTTCAGGTTTCTAACTCCGTACTGGACACGGAGAGTAGGTTTGTTATTCTGCAAGGTTTGTTTAAGGGTACTCCTATGGTTCTTTGTAATGTGTATGCACTACAATCACAGCTTAGGTTCTTGGGAAGGGTCCTGAATAAGGTGACACGGTTCATGCCGGCTATGCTAGTTGTGGGAGGAGATTTTAATATGTCCTCTTCTACAACTATGGATAGACTCTCCTTGAGCTCATCCTCATTCACACCAGCCCAACGTTTACTATCTCATCCGCCGTTTTTCTTTATTTGACGTGTGGCGAGTAGCCCACCCTAATGAATGACTATACACTTTCTATTCCTCAGCCCACAATTCGCAATCGGAAATGTCCCGACGTTGCAACATATGGCGAGCTCGGACAGAGGCGCAATTACATAGTCGGATCATGCCCAGAGTTAACTGTGGTGGCGGATCATGTCTCAATCCTCAGATGCCATTGGAGATTGAACGAGAGTATTATTAAGAAACCCCAGTATCGTGACAAGATAAAACAGAATATTATAGATTTTTTAGAGAAAATTAGGGCACTGTATTCCCCTCGACGACATTGTGGGAGAACCATAAGGCAGTGATCCATGGTCAGTGTATTGCTATCGGCTCCTGGATCAAGAGAGATTTTAATGCCCGTCGTATGGAGCTCACAGCTAAGCCTAGGGAGCTGGAAGCTAAACTTGCAGTATGGGCAAACGCTACGCTCCATAGTTAATATTAGAGGGGAATTGAGATTGTGTGCTTTAAACCACTTGGAGAAGTTACTGTTGTATACCAAGCAGCGCTATTATGATAGAGGAAAAAAGAATCACTCCCTGTTGTATACCAAGCAGCGCTATTATGATAGAGGAAGTAAGAATCACTCCCTGTTGGCTAAACAATTGAGGGGGGACACTGAATCTCGAACTCCACATGCACTCAGGGACCCTAAAGGTGGAGTGGTGCTTGATCCTGATCTCATTGCTAAGAGGTTTGGGGACTATTTTGCCTCAGGATGAGAGATCAGCACTTTTAATCCAGTTTTTGGCTTCGTGCCATTTGCCATTGTTGTCTCCTGAGGCGGTGCCCTCCCTCACTCTGCTCAATCTCGTGAAGGAATTGGAGGAAGTCATCAAGTCTCTCCCTCGAGGTAAGGCCCCAGGGCCAGATGGGTTCATCTATTTGTACTATCAGATATTTTGTCCACAGTTAGCTGACATGCTGGTGACAATGTATAACTCCTTTCTGAATGGTGCTCAGTTCCCAGATAATATGCTACACTCATTTATCTCTCTTATTCCCAGGTAAGGATCATCTAGATCCTTCTAGTTATAGGCCCACAGCGCTGCTTAATGCGGACTTGAAAATTTTCACTAAACTTTTAGCAAATAGACTTGCAGTATGGCTCCCTCATGTGACCCATAAGGATCAAGCTGGGTTTGTACTCTGTCGACAAGGGGCGGACAATACCCGAACGGCCATCAATCTAGTTGAGGTGGTCAATCGCCCGGAGCAATATGCCCTCTTTTTGAGCTTAAATGCTGAAAAAGCCTTTGACCGCCTCAACTGGACATTCATGTTTTATGTTTTAGAGAGATTTGGTATTCGGGGTTTGTTTCTTACAGCGCTTAGAGGTCTTTATTCTTAGCCATCTGCTGCTGTTTGTTTATCCCATAGCTCCTCCCCTAGGTTCAGTATTCGAAATGGTACTAGGCAGGGATGCCCACTTTCCCCCTTGTTGTTTGTTTTGAGCATTGAACCTTTGGCGGCGGCCATTCGACTTAACTCCGATATCATGGGGATTGAGATTCAAGATAAAGTCTTTAAACTTTGTTTATATGCAGATGACATATTATTGTCTCTGACTTCTCATGTCTCTCTACCTAACTGACATGTGCTACTTCTTGAATTTTGACGACTGTCAGGATACAAGGTTAACCCCACCAAAACCGAAGCTTTACTCATTAATATAGCACCTGACCAACTCCAATTATTATGAGTTAATTTCCCGTATAACTAGAAGGAGGACACCCTGACATATTTGGGAGTTAAGTTAACGAGTTCATTTAACTCACTGTATAAAAACAACTACCCCGCACTCTTTTCAGAGATGAGGAGATTGCTAGGCCAGTGGCGTCACCTTCCTGTGTCTGGGTTCGGGAGAATTGCTTCAATTAAAATGACTATTTTACCCAAACTTCTTTATTATTTTGAAACCCTCCTGATCCCAGTTCCTTTGGCTGACCTTAGATCTCTTCAGGCATCCATTTTCCAATATATTTGGGCACATAAACGCCATAGGATTGAAAAAAGTATTCAACTGGTCAGCAAAGGGAGCGGAGGTCTATCGGTCCCAGATCTTATTAAATACTACTGGGCTACTCAGCTGAGAAGAGTACCAGCTTGGTCCTCGCTCCTGGCTTATACCAGATGGGTTGAGATCACGCAATTATGGATTTCCCCTATCCACCCGAACTTGTTACTTTGGGGTATGTCTTTCTGTGAAATTGGGTCTTCCTTGTTAGGGCCAATGACCTTATTAAGAGATATCTGGAAGAAATGTTTCCGTAAATTTCCGTTGAGTTCGGAGTAGTCCATTATGACCTCATTTCTTACCTGGGAGTTTGGTTAGTTGAAACATGAAACCGTGGTTTGATAGGGGACTGTTTCGAGTGGCTGATATTATGGATGGCATCACTTGGAAATTACTCCCCTTTGAAGCCTTAAAGGCAAAATTTGCCTTACCGGATACTAGCTTTTACTCTTACCTCCAGATCACTCATACTTTAAAGATTGGAACTGCAGCCAATCCTACCCACTGCGAAAGGATCTGCAGGTTATCCACGTCTACTAAAGCCCTTACATCGGACATTTATGGTATGCTGATAGATCCAGACCCCGAATCCCGTCCCCAACACAAATATATGTCTCAATGGGAGTCCTTCCTTGGTGAACCTATTTCACTTTCAGACTGTTGTCTTATCTGGAGATACGCCCAAAAGACTTCAGTCTGCGTTACTACAAAAGAAAATCAATATAAGATCCTATACTTCTGGTATCATACCCCTTCCTTCCTTCACAAATTGAACCCTACTATCCCAGATGTATGTTGGAGATGTCAGCACAGAGGGGGCACACAATATATATCATATATATTATGACTGTAGTCTGACATACCCCTTTTGGTGCGCAGTGAAAGATTTAATGATGGATATCGTAGGGGTGAAGCTTCTTCTCCGTCCCAGGGTATTCCTGTTGAATCTTTTTACTCAGCGCTTTGGTTCCAAAGTTCGCAGTTATTACTGCACATATTAACGCCAGCTAGATGTCTAGTGGCGAGTCATTGGAAGAGGGCATCTCCCCTGGACAGAACTGATGTTATAGATCGCCTGAAGGAGGTGAGGCGAATGGAATACCTTACGGCCTTACTGAATGATAGGTTAGTTACTTTTACTGAAGTTTGGTCTCCATGGGATAGGTATCTAATAGAAAATGAGGCTATATGACTCTGTTGGTTCATTCCACCATCTTTGGCTGAGAGCAACAACCTTGGCCTGCCCCTTTCCTCTTGTGTCTGTGTGTGTCCATGTTATATTAATGTTTGTTTAATATTTACAACTCCCCATTTTTGTTGGGGAATCTTTTTTCTTTTTTTCTTTCCTCAGTCAAAGGCAAGAATTTACTTCTGTTCTTAGGGAATATTCAATTTGGGATCTGTTGACGTTCATCTTGGTAGATGGTTTCGTGTATTTATTTGAGGAAATACATATTGTGTTTGTGTGTATTAAAAATCTTTAATAAAAATGCAGTTAAAAAAATGTCTGAGTTCCATCTGTCATTACTATGTTATTCTTTCTGGAAATGTTTGACTACAGTAACAACTGGGTGTCACTGTTGTCAGTGCCAGTGCTAAGAGAGTTAGACTGTGTAGTGATACATACATTATAACTGTTAAGCCAATCATAACTAAAAATTGATAAAAACTTAGTAATTCAGTAATGCTATTGACTATTTTGCACAACAGACAAGACCTTCAAAACCATCTCTCTCCAGACCTTCCAATTCCTGAGCCATCAGGCAGATTTAGGGGCTATTGACTAGCATTTGTCACTCATGTATAATAGCTCCATTTCCAGCTCTATCTAGCCAGAGCTCAGCAGTGTAGTATATAAGACATTAGAAATCAGGGAGGGATGCTGTGATCTGTGTGGGAATGAGCGTGGATACTGTATCACATGCATCAATCCTGACATGTCTCTGTGCGCCACGTACTCATCATTGCCCCAGGGAGATTCTTTGCCTATTGCTGTTAAGCGTCTGGCCTCAAGTAGTTATAGAATTCAGTTTGTATGGAAGAACACTTGGCTTCTATCATTTTTGTAAGCTTCCTAAAACCATCTAGTGATAAAAGCATAGCTAGTAATCGGGGGAGGGGGGGGGCCTGATAACAAACCTTGAATATGGGATGCAACCCCTCCTCCCACACACTGACAGGTATGGACAGGGCTGCCATAAGTAGTGTCCAGGGTCTCATACAGTCAAAGCATCTTGGCCCCTTGTCCATTACCAGTTTCGGTCTTGCACTATATTGGTGGGCCCCTATTTAAAACTTGATCATGGCCTCTAATAAGAGTACTGCCAGTACTGACATGATAGTCCTCTGGGTACAGACATGTTTTGTTTCCCATTATGCCATCCACATGAGAGGGTGCTCAACCCCTGCAAACCACATAACAAAAGTTGGAAATCAAATACCCCTTAGTGACATAGACAAATAATAGGGACATACTTCTCCATTCCTCCTCCTTTCATTCTGCCAAAGAGCAATATAACAGTGCTTAGTTCTGCATCACTACAGACCCCATAGTAGTAGTATTAAGTGCATGAGAGCCAAAAGGCCAAGAGACAAGACTGAACAGGCTTTTACTCATGGCTCAAATTGCTTGACATTTACACATTGGAGGCACATTACTCTCTCGGTTGCCTGAGAGGAGAGGTGATGTCTGAGCATGTCTGGTTTTATCAAAGGCATTTGATAGTGTGCCCCATAAAAGTTAGAGAATGATGTGACTGAGGAAAAATAGATATAAATGGGTTCACAATTGGCTCTGTTATAGGAAACAGAGGGTGGTTATAAATGGAACGTACTCTGATTGGGTTACAGTTGGTAGTTGGGGATCACAAGGGTCAGTATTAGGTCCTCTTCTCTTTAATATACAGTATTTATAAGTGACCTTGTACACGGCTTACAAAGCAGAATTGCAATATTTGCCGATGATACAGAGCTCTATATGATAATTAACACAGAGGAGGATAATAGAATAGTACAGAGGGATTTAGGGAAGTTAGAGGCTTGGAAAGAGAAACAGCAAATTAGGTTTAATGTGGGTTAATGTAAGGTCATACACTTAGATCGAGGAAATTAATGGTAGAATTGTGTAATATATAACATGTTACTGGGCTACGGCTGAAGAACATTTGGGGATATTGGTAGACTGTAGCCTGAAATTTAGTGACCGGGTAGCTGCTGCCAAGGCAAATAAAATCATATGTTGCATGAAAAGAGGCATAAATGCTTAAAATAGGAACGTAGTTAAAGGAAACCTGTCACATAGTTTATGCCCCACTTGCTGAGGACAGCACAAGCTAGTGACAGACCTGCTGTTCCCAGCGCTGTGACCCTTATTCTGTAAGATGCTGGAGTTTTAGAGCATTTAATGCTCAAATCTTATTCATGAGCAGGTGTTAGCCCCACCCACCAAAGGCTAGCCCCGCCCACTGACAGTTATTCACATGTTTCTACCTATTCAAAATAATAGGTTTATCAATTGAGGTGGGCGGGGCTAGCCTCAGATGGGAGGGGTTTGAAAAAAATAACCCTTTGAATGACTCTTCGAAGGACTCTCCTGGATGAAACTGCAGATTTGAGCATTAAATACACGAAAACTACAGAATGAGGGACACCACGCTGGAAACAGCAGGTCTGACACTAGCTTGTGCTGTCCTCAGCAAGGGGGGCATAATCTATGTGACAGGTTCTCTTTAAAGGGATTGCTTTTTATATTAAAGATCTTGCAAAAACAAGTCACTTTGCAATATGTCTCCATTAACAGTTTCCTACTTATTCTGAGATATCTCCTCTTGTATGGGCTGCATCAGCTCCTCAGGTCGCTATAGCTACAGATCTGTTCAATCTCCCATGATAGGCTGCCAGCACTGCTTGCTATAGCTACAGACCTGGCTTCTAATGCAGCCTAGTAGAAGCCAGTAAACATGTCCCTGAATTCAAAATGAAACCAAGAAAACAGGACTGAGGTAAGATGAATCAATCTAGTGAGACAACCCCTTTA
This sequence comes from Phyllomedusa bahiana, assembly GCA_025379985.1. NCBI lineage: Eukaryota > Metazoa > Chordata > Amphibia > Anura > Hylidae > Phyllomedusa > Phyllomedusa bahiana. Next base: position 15,405 of record JAODAL010048162.1, on the reverse strand, counting down.
AGCCTCAAATCACTGGTGAGGCCACATATGGAACATTGTAAACAGTTTTCAGCACCAGTTTGTAAGAAGGACATAGCTGAGCTAGAGAGAGTGCAAAAGAGGGCAACTAAGTTGGTTAAGAGAATGGGCGGATTGCAATACCAAGACAGTCTATCAAACTTGAGGTTATTCAACTCGGAAAAAAGACAGCTCAGGGGCAATTAAATTACCATTTACAAATATGTAAAAAGCCAGTACCCAGATCTGTTACATAATCTTTTTACACCAAGGCCTATAACAACAACAAGGGGTTATCAACTAGAGCATAGAAGAATTCATCATCATAACAGATGAGGATTCTTTACTGTAAGAGCGGTGAGACTATGGGACTCACTGCCACAAGAGGTTGCGATGGCGGATTCATTCAACAAGTTCAAGAAGGACTTAGGTGCCTTTCTCAAAAAATAGGTTATGGAGACTAGATTCTGTAAATGGGACATTGACTCAGGGGTTATTCTGATTGTCATATTTGAAGTCAGGAAGGAATTTTCCCTCTTGTATGGGACAATTGGCACACACCTCATAGGGGGTTTTGCCTTCCTCTGGATCAACACTGTAGGGTTATAGATTGGACTCAACAGACCTGTGTAATTTACCAATCTTATCTACTATGCTGCTATGTAGGGTAAAGTATTTCCAGTATAAATGGGAGACAAAACAATTTGCAGCACACTTTTTTACTATCTTTGATCTCTCCTTGATGTAAGTGTAAGGTTTTGGTCAGTGTGGAGCATCCAATACAGTAGCTGTCCTGATAGTCCTTCACTGTCAGTGCAGTTTCGGCAGCTAGAAGGGATGACTGACATACTCAGTCCTGCACCCAGCAGCTCTATCCGAGTTTGGAGACTACATATGAGCTGAAATTGAGCAAAAGAGAAGCCAGGAGAGCTCTTCTGACACACTCCCTCCTACCTCCAGCATCACTTGTGCTCCTGTCAGTCTGGACACTGTGGAACAGAGAGAGTGTTGCTGCCAGTGCGAAACGGTAGTTTCTTGGGAGTACGTTACTTCCAGTTGGTGAAGGAAGGGAAGGATTGAATGCTGTTTCCAATAAATGAGGGTGGAGGTTAGAATATTTATGCCAGTGGTGGGGATGCTGCCAATGGAGGAAAGGTGAAAAGGGGAAGAGTGTAGCTCTCATTAGGATAAGGTGTGGTAGAGTGAGAATGTTTTTGGCAGTAGGGGGTAAGGTGACTATGTTGGTGCCAGAGAAGGAGGGGTAAGGAGGGGGGCAGCGCTACTGTCCCTCTGTTTTGCACTATGACTGTTCTACATGGTGCAGTTGGGTAAGTACTTTATGCTGCACCATAGTGTAAGTTTTGTACCGCTAAACAAGCATGTTGTGCTGCACTGTGACAATTGGGCCATGTTCACACGGCTTAAAATGGGCCGTATTTCAGTCTGTAATTACCCGCCGGAGTGCGCCTATTATGGGCTGAAAACGGCCCATTCATTACGGTAATCCACAGTTCTCCTAGAGAACTATGGATTACGTCTCCTCTCCCTGCTCGGCGAATCCGCCGTGGGGGGAGATAATTCACATGTCACTTTCTAGCGGCATATACGCGCCGCTAGCAGTGATTGTCTATGGGCCGGCGAGGTGCCGGCCCCTCGCTCCCTCCCCCGCTCCTGCCACGCCCCCGGCCACACGGCGTAACTACGCCCCGCAGTTAACCTGTGTGAACATAGCCTTGGTGTTGCTGGTGCTCGGAAATATTGGGCCCTATGTATGAAAACTGTCTAACAGTAAGGCAATGACTGCATCGCACATAAAAACCCTTGTCTTTTCAGCGTTTTTCATTTTCAAAAAACACTGAAAAAAACAAATAAAAAGAGGTTCCATAGACTTTATAGTAAAAAAAACATTCTGTAGTCTCAACAAAAGTTTTTTTTGTGTTTTTTTTTGCGGTATTTTTTGGAACTATTGCAAAAAACGAAGAGCAAGGCAAAAAAAAAATTTTATTGGGTCTTGTAAAGGGGGGCCTTTTTTGGCGTTTTTTTTGCAGAAATCAACAGAAAATTAAAATGCTGTACATTTCTGAAAAAAAAGGTGTAAAAAAAACGAGAAAAAACGCAAAACGCGCCAAAATGGACTTTTTTTCAGCACTTTTGAAGGAGGGGACAAAAAGCTCAGTTTTATGAATGTTTTTAGGATTTGACTTTCAGTGAGTTTTTTTTGTCCAATGCCGTGTAGATCTAGCTTAAAGGGGTTTTGCCAAATTCTTTTATATCGATCCAGTCTTCAGCTCGTGTGTCAAAAGGGGGGGTGTGTGATTTTTTTAAATTGATATCTGTGCCCCGTAGGTGACATACCAGGCCTTTCCTCTCTGTAGTCAAAAAAGGTTGTTTTTTTAAAGAGTGAATAGCTGAGAGGAAAATTTTTTTGCCTCAGGCCAATGGTCTAGGTTTAAATCCCTGTGTTTTTTTTTTCTTTATCAAAGCACAGGTTTTGTTTTATTTATTTGCATGTTTGCTAATTTTAAGGGTAAGAGGGCGGAGTAGAATTACAGCACTGGGGGTTTTAACATCGTAGCGCCTGAAAAAGGAGAGGTGATGTTGACCAGGACTGAGAAACTCTCAGCCGGGGATCCCTGGAGAGAGCTGTAAAAATGGACATAAAGGAGAAGCTAAAAAAAAAACGGTCAGAATTTTTAAAAATAAGAATGGTGAAAAATTTTTTTTTTATTTGCGCTTCCACGTCAATTTTATTTGTGGCAAAACCCCCTTTTTGCTGTCTTTGTTGAAAAATGCACCAATCAGGCCGCCTTTTTTTTTGTGCTCTTGAAAAATTAAAGCTGAGCTCTGATTGGTTGCTATGAGCTCTGATTGGTTGTTATGTAGAACAAAGATAGTCTTACTGCTAGACATTTTTCATTGTGTGCTGCATGGTGGTATCTGATTGGTGCTGTTATAGGTAATACTGCATGGTGGTAGAGTGGAGAAATATTGAGGAACTCTGTTTGAAATGAGTTTTTCTGGATTGCATTTTTATTAAAGACACAGGTAAAGTAAAAAATACATATATTCATGTCATCACATGACAACAATATCTTTGCTTCAGAGAAACTGTTTTTGCCGTTTTATCTATAAAGAAAATTTATTTAAGAAGTGCAATGGGGTTGTGAAAATTTTGGTGATCGACCATATGAAGCCCCATTGAGGCCACATTCTGATGATGCGGTCACCACATGTGGATGACACCGTACCTACACACAATGGCTAACAGGTACAGGATTTAGGTAATAATATCTGCAATATCAGGAGAATGGGAGAGTGTACCTTAAGAGCACATGTTAACACAATGGGCGACATGTATGAATCCTGCCGGGTCGGGGCGCACCTTTCCGCCAGTTTTCCGTTAGCCAAGGATCAAAAAGTAGGGTGCACGAATGGGTTGGGTGCAACGAAAAATAAAGAATAACTTTTGATTGATTTAATTTTTTTTTTTCGTTACCCCCCCTTTTCTTTGTTTTTATATACACTCGGGACAACTTCTGTAGTGTTATAAAATTTTATTTCGGCCCTGTACAGTTTTATTTCGATTGCATTAGAAACCCATAGGAGCGTCGTCGCTTCCCATTGGTCCAAATAACGGTGCCTCTTTTAACTTAGCCAATCACAGAGCGCGCTCAGACTTTCTTTTCCCCATGGAACTCTATGAGAAAGTAGCTCGCGCTCTGATTGGCTAAGCTGGACGAGCCCCGCCGCTTCAACCAATCAGCTCGTTTCTGCATTTTTACTGTATTTTGAACTGTCCCGCCTTTGAATATGATTGGTCAAATTTTCTCCATAGGATATAATGGGACATTGTCGCTCCTATTCTGATTGGTCAATTCTCCTCCATAGGTTATAATGGGACATTGACACTCCTATTCTGATTGGCTGGTTTATGCCGACCAATGAGAATAGCTTAAACAATTTGAATTACTGTATTTCCCGGCAATTCTTTCTATTGCAATTCCCTATGTAGCGCCGGTCTCGGCGACAAACGCGTTGTTTGGGTTTTTAACTGCTTTATTTGTAAAGAAGGGTTCGGCTCTTTATCTGATAATGTTTTACTATTAATAAAATAAATTTTTTATTAACACTTCATGCCGCACGGCGCTGAGCGCCGAGATTTCAGAGCGCCCATCTCTCCATAGACTATAATGGGAGAAGTAGCTCGAGCTCTGATTGGCTGGGATAGCCAAGCCACCGCTAGCTCAGCCAATCAGCTCTTTTCTGTCTTTTTTACTGTATTTTTAACTGTCCCGCCTTTGATTTTAATTGGTCCAAACTTCTCATAGGATATAATGGGACTTTGTCGCTCCTATTCTGATTGGTTAATACTCCTTCATAGGTTAGAATGGGCCACTGTCGCTCCTATTCTGATTGGTCCAAACTTCTCCATAGGTTATAATGGGTCTTTGTCGCTCCTATTCTGATTGGCTGGCTTCTGTCGACCAATGAGAATAGCTTAAACAATTTGAATTACTGTATTTCCCGGCAATTCTTTCTATTGCAATTCCCTATGTAGCGCCGGTCTCGGCGACAAACGCGTTGTTCGGGTTTTTAACTGCTTTATATTGTAAAGAAGGGTTCTGCTCTTTATCTGATAATGTTTTACATTTAATAAAAATAAATTTTTTATTCATACTTCATGCCGCACGGCGCTGAGCGCCGAGATTTCAGAGCGCCCATCTCTCCATAGACTATAATGGAGAAGTAGCTCGCGCTCTGATTGGCTGGGATAACCAAGCCCCGCTAGCTCAGCCAATCAGCTCTTTTCTGTCTTTTACTGTATTTTGAATTATCCCGCGTGGATTCTGATTGGTCTAAACTTCTCCATATACTAGAATGTGTCTTTGTCGCTCCTATTCTGATTGGTCAATAGTTCTCCATGGGTTTTTTAATGGGTCTCTGTCACTCCTATTCTGATTGGCTGAGCTAGCCAAGTCCCCGGTAGCTTAACCAATCAGCTCTTTTCAGCATTTTTACTGTATTTTGAACTGTCCCGCCTTTGATTCTGATTGGTCAATGCTTCCCCATAGGTTTTAATGGTTCACTGTCGCTCCTATTCTGATTGGCCGGTTTATGCCGACCAATGAAAATAGGTTTCAGAATTTGAATTACTGTATTTCCCGGCAATTTACAATATCATAATTATTGATATTGCGCCATTCTAGAGTTTAGGAAAGTGATTTTTTTTTTAAATTATGTTAATTTTTACGTTCAGCTCTTTTCTGACACTGTTTTCCGCCTTTATAAAGGCGATTTTTTCGGAATCATACTCCTGCTGCACGGAGCGGAGCGGCGAGATTTCTGTCGCGATCTTCTATATGTTTCCTCGCATGTTCCGATCCTGCTTCACTTCGCCTCGGCCAGAGGATTTAGACCAAAAAAAACCAGGTCTGACTGTCGGAGCTGCCAAGCGCTGCACTGCGCCTCGCTTTGCCGACTCGCCATCCTACATGCCTCGGAGTATACGAGCGCGCCGCGTCCCGCCCCGGAACGCCTACCCCGCGCCCACACCGCGCCCACTGCCCGCCCCTTCATGCGGGGCGCAGCTGAAGTGGCGAACGCTGCGCCTAACATCGCATTCCTGTGTCAGACAGCGGGATTCGGGCCGGGAGGCGCAGGATACGCCAAAAAACAGGCGTAAAGCCAGATCATACATGTCGCCCAATGACTTGATAGTAACCATGTTTAAGTAATTTAAGGAGAACCTAACTCTCGCTGAGTCTGCACATTTCAGCAGGAATAAAGATAGCTTCAGGTTATAATGAAGCCATGATTATGTTTAGGCTGCTATGACTTCATGCTCATACATACTCTGAAGGTTACACATTCTTTCCATGTAATATGTTCCTACCAGAACAGCACAGTATTAGCAGAACCTAACCATAGAGCTGGTAAGTATGCACTATAATGCCAAAGATGGACACTGGGTTATCACAGGAAACATCACTAAGTGTATTATAGGGCACATTTTAGGCTAGGTATACACAGCATTGGACAAAAAAAGACCTAAAAACCAAATCCTAAAAACGTTCATAAAACTGAATACGTGTCCATTGCCTGTCAAAAGCTGCTGAAAAAAACATCAGTTTTTTGGCACGTTTTGCTTTTTTTGCGCATTTTGACACGTTTTTGGTGTGTTTTTTGCAGAGATGCACAGCAATCCATTTGCTATGTAATTCTGCAAAAAATGCATTAAGAAAAGTGCAAAGAACGCACCAAAAAATGTCCGGCACTTTACATAAACTCCAATAGTAAATTTTCTGCCCTGTTCAGTTGTTCTTTTGGCTTCAGCAAATAAAGAACATTTTTTGTATAAAGAAAAGTACAAGTATACTTTCAGTTAGGGATTACAGATAGGCATAGGTAGATGACTGTCTAGGACACCACCTAATGCCTATTAGAAATTTGGTTCAAATCTGTATGACCGGGCTCAGGAGCTGAGCCTGCCCTATACGTGGTGAGTGCTGGCTGATAGTTATGGCCAGCACCAGCTGATTAACTACTTAGATGCCATAGTTAACGCATGACATCTAGTCATGGTCCAAGTCTGCAATTCTTATGCTGCACCTCCTGGTCGAAGTGTGCAGTTCCTCTGGACTGCTCCTGGTCCAAGTCTGCAGTTCCTCTGGGGTCCTCCTGGTCGAAGTGTGCAGTTCCTCTGATGCTCCCCCTGGTCCAAGTCTGCAGTTCCTCCGATGCTCCCCCTGGTCCAAGTCTGCAGTTCCTCTGGTGTCCTCCTGGTCGAAGTGTGCAGTTCCTATGGAGTTCTCCTGGTTCAAGTCTGCAGTTCCTCTGGTGTCCTCCTGGCTCAAGTCTGTAGTTCCTCCGATGCTGCCCCTAGTACAAGTCTGCAGTTAATCCGATGCTCCCCCTGGTCCAAGTCTGCAGTTCCTCTGGTGTCCTACTGGTCCAAGTCTGCAGTTCCTCTGGTGTCCTCCTGGTCCAAATCTTCAGTTCCTCCGATGCTCCCCCTTGTCCAAGTCTGCATGTCCTCCGATGCTCCCCCTGGTCCAAGTCTGCAGTTCCTCTGGTGCTCCTCCTGGTCCAAGTCTGCAGTTCCTCTGGTGCTATTCCTGGTCCTAATCCTCCTGGTCCCAAGGATCCACCTCTCCTTAAAACGTTTCATGGACTTTGTTGCATGTCTGTGTGTTTTTGTCCAACTGGCAATAAAACCCTTTTGAAACATTACACCAGCTACTGTAGTCAAAGTAGAAACAATTAGGATATGTCCACACAACAAGGACAAAATACTGCATAGTCCGATTAATATTTTACACATGAACCCGACCATTTTTAACTGTATTTTAGTCAGATTTTCAATTGATTTTCAATTGAGGTCTATGAGGATGGTTTTACAGTGGGATTTTGAGAGTTTATAAAATTTGAATCCAAGTTTCCAACTGGAATGTTTGCCATGTGGACGGATTTAATGTTTTGGCAGTTTCAGCAGGATTTAGAAATGGATTGAATTTAAGGAAGGTGAATGATACTGGATATCTATAATGAATTGCACTATATTGGTGCATGTCCATATATATATATATGGACATGCAAAGGACAAGTTATGGACATAAAAAGCATCCCTTCATGTATATGTGGACATATATATATATATATATATATACCGCTATGAAACTGCATTTACACTGAGCAGATACTGTTGCTTCATATGAACTGATTAATACATAAGAGGTTAAGTTAACCAAGTGCATGATGTACTGTGATCCCATTAACCCTCCAAGCTGTAAAATTAGCCTCCAGAATGAATAATGATACAACACACAATATTAAAAACATTAAAAAAAAGTCAACTCCAGTGACTAACAGGGATGAATAGAAAATAACACTGAGCACTTAAGGCCTCATACATCAATACTGTTTAAGGGAAAGTGTCCTTGTTTCCCATAGTGACAAGAAAATCTTTTGTAGAACTGTCTTCCCTGCAGTTTGTAGGGCATCCTGGGAGTTGTTAGGAATCTATAGTAAGTGTATTTTTGTTGTGGTTTGGCATCCAGGCGACAATAAAGTCTGGTTCATGTTTGCACCTCAAAACCTGTGTCTGCACTTACCGTGACTAGCACTGAGCTGAAAATCCCTACAATATATATATATTAAAAATTGCCTGTATTAATGGACGGAGTGCAAGAACAAAATGGAGACAGCCACTCCTCTATGCATAGAAACTGTAAGTGGTCAACACCTCCAAAAAGTGCATAATAAATGCATAATTGCAAAATGCAGATGCACACTGACATACTGTTTTTTTTATGTGTATATATATATATATATATATATATATATATATATAATATATATATATAATATTTATATATTATACACTCACCGGCCACTTTATTAGGTACACCTGTCCAACTGCTCGTTAACACTTAATTTCTAATCAGCCAATCACATGACGGCAACTCAGTGCATTTTAGACATGAAAAACATGGTCAAGACAATCTCCTGCAGTTCAAACCGAGCATCAGTATGGGGAAGAAAGGTGATTTGAGTGCCTTTGAACGTGGCATGGTTGTTGGTGCCAGAAGGGCTGGTCTGAGTATTTCAGAAACTGCTGATCTCCTGGGATTTTCGCGCACAACCATCTCTAGGGTTTACAGAGAATGGTCCGAAAAAGAAAAAACATCCAGTGAGCGGCAGTCCTGTGGGCGGAAATGCCTTGTTGATGCCAGAGGTCAAAGGAGAATGGGCAGACTGGTTCGAGCTGATAGAAAGGCAACAGTGACTCAAATAGCCATCCGTTACAACCAAGGTAGGCAGAAGAGCATCTCTGAACGCACAGTCCCGGCGAACTTTGAGGCAAGATGGGCTACAGCAGCAGAAGACCACACTGGGTGCCACTCCTTTCAGCTAAGAACAGGAAACTGAGGCTCCAATTTGCCCAAGCTCATCGAAATTGGACAGTAGAAGATTGGAAAAACGTTGCCTGGTCTGATGAGTCTCAATTTCTGCTGCGACATTCGGAAGGTAGGGTCAGAATTTGGCGTCAACAACATGAAAGCATGGATCCTTCCTGCCTTTTATCAACGGTTCAGGCTGGTGGTGGTGGTGTCATGGTGTGGGGAATATTTTCTTGGCACTCTTTGGGCCCCTTGGTACCAATTGAGCATCGTTGCAACACCTTGTGGAATCTATGCCACGAAGAATTTAGGCAGTTCTGAAGGCAAAAGGGGGTCCAAACCCGTTACTTTGCATGGTGTACCTAATAAAGTGGCCGGTGAGTGTATATATATATATATATATATATATATATATATATATATATATCACATAAATTTTTTTGGGCTGTCTCCATTTTGTTCTTGCACTCCATTAATACAGGCAATTTTTAATCAGAACAGAGGATAGCTGGGACAGTCATTCCCTGAAAGATATAGAGGCCTGGAATGGCAGAGAGAGAGATCCAGAATGTGTGACGATCTTTTACAGTTTGCAGAGAAAAAAACTTCTTTAAATGGACTGTAATGACCGCGCTGGAAGTCTTTTTTAGTTGAAGGTTTATTATAAGTAGCAATGGAATACATGTTTCATGTATAAACCACACTTCCTCAGTTCCATACACAATGTGGTAGACTCATGGGGTTAAATACAAAAAAATGCCAGGTCTGCACATGTCAAACCAGGGTCAAAGGATAAGGAAACAATCAGGCAAATCTTGTTTAAAAAAAATAAATAGATCAATGTATAAACCACATTTACAGACTTGTACATCCACATAGAAATACCATATTATTTTAAAAGTATTACAAGAAGAATTATTATAAAAGGAAAGAAAAAAAAACTTTATTGTTAAAAACAATCATTAAAAACAAACAAAAAAAAAACCTTTATTAGGAGAAAAATAGGGGAATAAAGTAATGTTACTATTGTGGCCATTGTAGCCTGCTGGATTTCTTTAGGGACTACCACTAAAGGTCATTAAAGTGCTGTTTTGAACTTTGTATTTATATTGTGAATGGAGAAGAGAAACGTAGTGTTAATCTAGACTTATAAACTTTAAAATATGTTTCCATTTCCCTCAGTTTGAGAGGATATGAGGTCTAGGAGTACACAAGAAAGGTATAAGGTGTTCCATATTCTCGGATGTTGTATCTGCATGACCCCACGTGAAAAGCTCTAGTGAGTAGACGGAACATCCTACCTTGACTCTTCGGTTCCAACTTACTTGAATGCTCAAAAAAGTGTTGTGCCTTTCTTTGCACAACACTACAAGGTTAGTACATATAATAAGTACTAGCTAGTTTTACCCAAAAATCGCAAAACTGCGCTATGGAGTGCTGGCTCTCTTTTGTCTTTTCTCTTGCAGAGAGAGAGTGGTGAGACTAAGGCTATGTTCACACAGCTTACAGTACGTGCCGCAATACACCATGTGTTTTGGGAGCATGCGCTTATCAGCGCATACTCCCAAGGCACGAGGGGTGGGGGGGGGGGCAGCAGCCTGCCGGCCCCATTGACATGCATTACTCGAGGCGCGTATTCGCCACAAATAATTGACATGTCACTTATCTCCCCGCACGTACAATACGATCAGATAGTACGAGTGGGGAGAGGAGGCATAATCCATAGTTCTCTATGAGAGTTATGGATTACCATAATTGCGGGGCGCATTTTGCCCGTATTAAGCGCAATACACAGCGAAATATGCCCGTAATTACACCTGAAAATAAGCCGTGTGAACATACCTTTAGAGTAAGTGCTCATCTGAACTGAGGCCACTTTACCGTTGATGGATAGGCCCTCACAGTTGTGATAAAAAGATGTGCACAAAGAGCCTCAGATTTTCATGTGGATTACATATAGCAGAAATGTACTTCGAAATAATTAATTTATCTCTTAGCATCATCTTCATGGCTTGATTTGGCAAATGAAGACTTAGGTACAGGACTGTCCATGTCTACTGCAGGCTTGCTGGTAGTTGGCAAGTCCAATTTGAGATAGGCAAACCCAGCCACAAAAATTGCAGAGGAAAGTTTGTGCCGAATTTGGTGCTGTAATGCACAGTTCTTTCTCCATCTACTTTGGTCCTTAAATGAGTTGTCTCATCATGACGTTTCAGAAAGTCTTGGACAGCTTTAAACTGGTCAGGCAGTGGGTGGTTCTATAGCAGTGATTGGCAATATCAGCTCTGCTATCCCCAGCTGAACCTGTTACAGTGACATGAATGCAGAAGGTTTATAATCTGTAGAGCATAAAGCTACAGAGCTCTAAGTTTTAATACTTATCATTAACTTAAATAAACAAGCACCTGTGCAAGAGATAAGACACAGCAAGGAGCGACTCAACTTAGTAGACAGTGCTGCTTGGAGCAATCAGGCAAGAGAAAGAGCATGGACAGGTCATTGGCAATCACGAGTGTATACTAGCAGTAGAGAAAATCTTTATCTCCTGACCAATACAAATAAAAACAGCAATGTATTTGGTAATAGTCTTTCATACATGTTAAAAGCCAATCATCGTGGTGAGAAAATCTGTTTAAGAGCAGCCCTGCAAGTTGTCTCCAAAAAGGAGGCAGCTGATGGGTGATGTGCCTACTGACTTTGCGGTAAAAGGCTGTAAACCCACTATTGGGTTTCTTGAAGACTTTGAAGGAATTCTTCAGAGAGCTTTAAATTTTTCTTCTTGGGTGCTCTTGTTTCATGACCTGTTTTGGTCGCCATAAGCTTGATCTTGGGCAAAAGAGATTTTGACCCTGGGGAAAGTATCCTGCCCAGCGTAGTTGCCTCTTTAACAGCATAGCTTCAACACTGGTGACTTCAATGATGGTCGTACAGTGTCATATAATCGCAGAAAGCAACCCTGTCTTCAAATAAATTTTTTTACTTGTTTAATTTAAAAAAGTCAACTATGAAAAAAGGGCAATTAAAAAAAATATAAAAATATGACCTAATAAATACGACCTAATCTTCTGTCCTCCTCATGTATCCCGATGCGTTTTCCCCTTTGCTGTGTATTGAGAGGGATTAGAAAAAAACCCATGATGCAAGTTTTTCCCAAAAGGATAAATGATAAAAATTTTCTTGAATTAGGTAGTTATTTATAGGGTAATTTATTTAAGGAATTTAAAGGGTAAATTTGGGACAGCTATAGCCTAGACGTCTATTCCCTCTATTGTCCCTACCCCTTTGACACTATTTTAGCCTGTGTGTAATCCAACACAACATGTATATTATTTATACTTATCTTTGATATTTCTAGAATCATTTGAATTGCCTTTTAGATATGATTATAGTTTAACTTTTAATTGATCATAGTAAAAGTTATATTTTAAGATAGGGTTGTTTTCTTCCTGTGATTATACTCTACTGACCCTTTAGGCTTTGAATATATTATTGTCTGTGAATAAGTACAATGTCACAAAAGTTAATGTTGAGAATGGTGCAGAGACCGTGCTGGTAGAAAGGAGTTGTAAGTGGTGCCAATAAATGACACATGATTCCAAGCCATTTAGAAGATTTGTCATTATGACTGCTATGTACTGTACACGCTGATCTTTTTTCAGGTGTTTGTTTAACCGTACACTATTGTTTAGTCTGCTAAACAAGCTTTTCATATAGGCTCCCCATTAAGTAGGTAGGTATATAGGTCCCCACAGTAGGTAGATAGGTATATAGCTCCCCATTGCTACGATTAAGGCAGTTTGCTAAAACCCTCTTAGCCCCTTTATATTTTTCCCTTGGTGTATCAAATGTTTTTTTTTAAATGTTTACAAAAAAAGAATATTTTAAAATTTGGATAGCCAGGGGACATTTATCTTTTGTTCAACAGGTGTGTTTTTGAAAGGCTTTTTGGCTTTTTCAAACCCTTTTTTCAGGTGTACTGTTTCAATAACAATGATCTCTGTATTATTTGTGGAGTTTGCTTTTTTGGTTTTCCCTACTGTTTCCTTCCCAGCGGGGAAATTGCAATGTCACGGTGAAAGCCCAAAACAAGTACAACCCCTGCCCCCCAAATTTTCCCAAAATACAAACCCAACTGAGCTTCTGTGGGACCACCTCGCTTGACGTGTTTGCTTTATGGATCCCATATGCAACCTCCAGCATATATATACAGTTGAAACCAGAAGTTTAAATACACTGTATAAAAAGACACTAATATGTTTTTTTTTACTATCTGAAGGAAATCAGAATAAAGCCTTCCTGTTTTAGGTCAATTAGGATTATCAAAAGGAGAGAGGAGAATTTTTTAAAGGGGGGGCTTTTTTAGGATTAAAATCAGGGCTTTGTGATGGCCACCCAAAAACATTGATTGAATTACCCTTTAACCCCACTTGAAAATTTTGGGCTGTATGCTTGGGTCATTGCCTTTTGGGAAGACCCATTCTCCCAAGTTTTAAATTCCTGACTGATGTCTCGAGAGTGGCTTCGTATTGCCACATAATCTTCTTTCCTCGTGTGCCATTTTTTTGGGAAAATGCACCAGTCCCTCCTGCACAAAAACCCCAACCATGAGCTGCCATCCCTTGTTTTACAGTTGAGATGGTGTTCTTAGGCTTCCAAGCTTCTCCCTTTTTCCTCCAAAAGAACAATGGTCATTAGGCCAAACAGTTCAATTTTTGTTTTTTTTGACTTTCGCATGATGTTCACACAGAAGAGGGTGTTTTGTGTGCACAAAAAAAACATTTCATGTGAAAAAACACTATATGGGGGTGTCCCAAATTGTTTTTTAAAAGGGATAGGTTAAATCCTTTGTGTATGTAAAAGTTTTGCTTTGCAGAAAAGTATTAAAATGCCTTAAAACATTTTCTCTCTCTTATTTTGGATTTGGGAAAAATAAAAAATTTTGGGTTCTAAATTTACCCAAATAGGTAAAGTTTATTTTGATCATGTCAAGTAGTGAGAAAAAACTGCATATGTGTCTTTTTATTTATATTTTTTTAAAGGGGTTTTTTTTGGGGAAACTTTGGGGTTTAAAATGTATATAATGTGCAATAGAAAGTCAGTGGTAAACTCAGCATATGTTCACAGTTCCTTCACAGCAGTGTTTGTAGCTCTCTTGGGACAGGTGGATGTGGGATGCTCCTGAAAGATGATATCCTAGATTCCAGCAGATGTGTTTCCTGCGGCAAGTGGGAAAAATTCCCGTTTAGGGTAGAAGTCACTGTGGTTAAAAATTGCTAGTACATTTTTTCTTTTAAGAATTAATTTTGCTTAAAAAAGTCTTAGACCTATATAAATGTAAAAAATGTAGACTATGTACAGTATTTCTGAATACTATGTGACTTTAATGACAGCCCCATGGTTCTTAGCTTGCTACTATGCAGTCGTTCATTTTAAAAAGTTTTCAGGAAAGCTGGGCGCCCCCCCCGGCTAGGACAAATACTGGCCAGTTTGCGGGCGGTATTTTTTTCCTGTTTTGCGCCGTCCCCATGGGGGGGGGGGGGAGACGGCTTTTTTCCCCGTGAGCGGGAAGAGCCCTTCCCCCTCCCATTGAGAACACGATTCCCTCCGAAAAATGGATGGAAGAAGGGCCGCCAATGTTTTGCCGCAGGGGGAAAAACCCCCGGGAGTGGTTTTTTTTAATTTAAAAATTGTAAACATTAAAATGTAAAAAAAATTTTTAAGTTGGCATAGAAAAGCTTTTTGGGGAAAGGGTTTTTTAATACTAGTGTACCTTTTAACCACAGTGCCCCATCTCTTTTTTGCAGGGCAGTTGGGATATTTTCAACAGATTAAACTTTGGGCGTTTTACACATTAACCAATCTTGGCTAAATGAGTTGCACTGGATGTTACTATGAAGCATTGCCCATTTTATCCTAACACGTTCATATAAAAACTGGTAGAGATACATTGATAAATTTGCCCCACTGTTTTCATGTGATATTTAGAGGGCTTTGTGTTGAGCGATTGCGTTGGTATCGGATCGATCGTTGCGATGTCGGCCCCCCTATCGATAAGGTTTTTTGATAGTGAGCATCGATTATGGCGGGCCATAAAAATCTATGGGAGAGCAAAAAAACCCTTATTTTTCACCCAAAAAAAGGTGGAGAAGTGAAATTAAATCCCCAAAAGTCAAATGGTGTTTTACATCTTAGGCAACCACTTAGGTTATAAAAACCACAGAAAAAAAGTCACAGGGCCATTTACTTCCTTCTTGTTCCACAGCCCGACCCTTAACCGCATCACCCCCAAATTAAAAAGGCCAGAAGGCAGATGATTTTAACCATATGTTATTGAAAAATGGGCATTGAATATCCCCGTCTGGAACGGATGAGGGGCCCCCAAACCCCCCGATGACCCCCCCCATTTAAAAATGCCGGGAAAAAGGGGTCTTTCAACCACCATTTTAGTTTTACTGGAAATTTACCCAACTGTCCCGGGCCCCAAGCATGAGCCCAAATCTGCATGACC
>JAODAL010048161.1:0-29253 GCA_025379985.1 Phyllomedusa bahiana | reverse complement strand
CGTTAGAGTTATCTGTCACGTCAATGGAGGTACAGTGAGCCTTGACTGGAACCCAGCCCACTGTCCCTGCCTACTTGACGTGCTGCCCTAGGTGGCAGCCGGCAACTGGGCGACAGTCCCTGCACTGCTAGAGGGCGGGGGGCCATCAGGAGGAAGAAAAGTCAAACAGTCCGGGTCAATATCAAATCAAGAATGCCAAGCCACAAATCAGAACCAGAGGGATAAACATAGACAAGCCGAAGCCAAACACGAACGGGTGCGAGCTACAAAAACAGAAGACAAGCCGAGGTCATGTACACGGATGAGCAATAACAAACAATATCACAAGAAACACAAGGCAGCCAGGAAATTTCACAGGTGCAGCACTCAGCTACCAGGGAGTTTAAATGTGTTCCCTGGATACTGCCCCTGTAGCTTATTGGAGCGGCCTCTGGGTCCTCCCATTGGCTGGTGCGACACACCCACTGTCAGGAGTGGCTGGACCTCTGTCACTCACACAGCTCCCAGCAGACTGTCTATCAGGGTGGGGTCGCTGATCAGCTGCTGCAGACTCTTGTTCCTTGCAAGCCGAGCACTGCCCAGCCCTGACATTATCTCTCTAGAATGAGAGACAAGCACTCCACTTGAACTAGACACTTATTACAGACACTAGGGCCATTTTTCACCTATCCCTAACCTCTGCCCCTCATTTACACTAACCTTTATAACCTCCCTCCTGCCGCTGGAGGGTATATTTACATAGCAAAACAGTTTACTCACAGTAACTTGGCAGTTTCTTATCTTAGAGCTCACTTAACATAGCATTCCATAGACATATTACACTAGAAGGGTTACTCAGAGCTCATTAACCCATCCTTCAGACTAACATTGAGGCTGAACCAATATGCTCAAGCATAGACTTACAGCACAAATATGTAATCATCATCAATGGCAAGTGGCAATATAGTCCACTTTACAATTATTCTCCTCTGTGCATCAGGATCTCTGTCATGTGACGATGATATCAACAAAAGAGTTGCATCTCTTTTAGGGTACACAAGAACACTTTTCAGAGCACTATGCTGCACCAAGGCAGCCAAAAGAATTGCACTACACTCCACTACATCAAAGTGATTTAAAACTTGTTGATAGTCCATGATTACATGATTGCAGTTAGAGCAGACTTTCTTTGAGAGAGAACTTTAACGTACTAGCTTTCTTATAGAATCTCATCTTCATTCAAGCTTTATTTTATGCAGGTAGTCATGGAATCCTTCAAGGGTCTGATCTTTATCATATGATGCTTAGACCAATAAAACCATAAGGGCAGTTTGTCATTCTACATGCATTATACACACTTGAAAATTAAATTCAAAAACAATACAATATATTTTAAATATACATAGCTTCTAAGAGTAGCTATGTAGTGAACTCTATGCATTGTAACATTGAATCTAAAATAAGCCTAAACTTACCTTCACCTTTGCAATATAGGACAATATAGCAAAAGGCTTATTTAAATTAATGTAATCTAATTTTACTTCATGCTGGATTTATGTAAAGTTTGCTTTTGTCTTTTTAGAATGTTTTGGTTCTTGAATGCCAATTTACAATATTTTGCAGAGGTGCAAGTGTTACAGTACAATAAATTTATTGTGAAAAGGTGTAATTCTAAGAAAGTAAATGTGAAGCTGACGATCATAAGGCCATCTGTGGACACATCTCAAACTGCTGTATCTGAATTTGTATTTTTCTCACTTTCCTGTATAGGAATATACACAATGGATGTGATAAAATAGCTACCAATGGGCATTCAATACTTCCCCCATGCTATCTGCTTCCTGACTGCCATGGCTTTGGACAGTTCAATTTTCAGCTCTTATGAGTTTCTAAACTATGACTAATGTACTAAGACAGAGCGCTAGGAGATGTGAGTGATTAATTTGTAGTGTTCAAGGACAGGCTCGCTGCTGCAGCTCAAAGACAGAAACAGAAAAATAGAGATTTATAGGACTTAAGAGATCCTGAATAACTCTATGTAGGCTGCTAGTTCATAAAATCATCGCTTATTTTCTGCTAAATAGATTGGTTTTACGTTGAAAATACATTTGTGCTGCTTCTTGTAATCATCCTTGAGATCATATGAAACAAAGGCTAATATTTAAGAATATATTTACCAAAAATAAATCTAACATTTAGTTTTTGTTCTTGCTTTAAATATTTTTACAGATTAAAATTTAGTGAACTGGAAAAAAGAATAACTTTTGTATGCAAGCACTGTATACTGAATCACTGTAAAGGGAACCTATCATACTGAAAATTTTCAGTTCAATCTGCAGGCAGCATGTTATACTGCAGGAGAAGCTGAACAGATTGAAATATAGTTTTGTGCATACAGAGATTTGTCAGAGCTGTCAATCACTGACCAGGACCGCCCATTTTACTGCTAAACCCAGAAAGAGCAGAGATTTAACTGAATAAATGACAAATTGAATTGGAATCTTTCTAACAAAACTATATATCAATCTGGTCTGCTCCTCCTGTTCTATAAAATGCCGCAGAATGCACTGGATTTTAAATGTAACAGGTTCCCTGTAAAGCCATATATCATTTGCAAAATCACTTTTTAGTAACCCAATGACTATAATATAAATTCCAACATAGTTCTGTGCATGTACAGTACTATTCACTGCTCACTGAACCCACTGAAAATCTAAGCTGTAATAGATCATATGGACACTGTGATTGCATGGACACTGTTAGGGCTTGTTCACACAACGTTTTGCTGATCCGCTTTTGGATCCACAAAATGGATCTAACAATTGTCAGCGTGATTAACATTGCTTTCAGTGGCAAAAGCACATCGCCGTTCTCACGGGAGATCGCTGATGCGCTTTTGAGAGCTCTCCTGCACTGGGCTTTTCGGATGCGCTTTAAGCATTGACATGTAAAGTCTTCGTGCGTGCTACGCAAGTGAAAGCCCATAGGAGATAATGGAGTCCGCTTTTGGCACCTGTCCAAAAGCGTTCCACACTGTGGGTACATATTGCCGGCGCTTTGGTTCCTGAAAGCGCATCCGAAAAGCGCAGTGCACAGCTGATGGATCGGAGGTGAGCGTGGTTGCAGGGGGCTGGATCGGCGGGTAAGCCATGGCTGCAGGGGGCTGGATCAGAGGGTGAGCGAGGAGATGAATGGATGGGCAGCAGGAGATGAATGGATGGGCAGCAGGGAGAGAGAGAGAGCAGAGAGAGAGAGCAGAGAGAGAGAGCGAGAGAGAGAGCGAGAGAGCGCGAGAGAGAGAGCGAGAGATTTTTCAAAACGCATCCGGAAAGCGGATCCGTAAAACGCATGATGCAAGCATGCAAAACGGATCCAAAACAGCATCAGCTGTTGCGTTTTGCGGAGCCGCTTTTCGGATGCAGTTTTCAGTGCTAAAAAAACAGATCCGTAAAACGGATCCAAAACGTCGTGTGAAAAAGCCCTTACTGCGCTCATGCACAGGACCACTACTATATTATGTATTATAAAACCAGCTTCTTGCTGCAGTTACAGGGATCAGCCATAACACTAATCCCAGCAGTTTAACTCCTTAGATCCTTCAATTAATAGATACTGTGAATTTGTGATATCTAAGTGGCCAAACAAATGTTTTGGACAGAAAAACACTAGGAATGGACACTAGACTAGTAGAAATATAAACTCCTATGTGGTCTCCTAAGTCAAACTGATTTTTTTGTTCCATCCTCCATGTTTTTGTGAGACAAAGAAAGGCTTAGCAGATAATTTCTACTTGTTTGGTTCCCACCATGAAGAAGTGGGAGGTGTGATGGTGAGGGGGTGCTTTCCGGTGACACTAGTAGTGATGTATTCATAAATCAAGGATACTTAACCAGCATGGGTACCAGAGCATTCCGAAGTGATATGCCATCCCATCTGGTTTGCATATGGTAGAACCATCCTCTGTTTCTCAACAGGACAATGACCCCAAACACATCTCCAGGCTATGTAAGGGCTATTTGTCCAAGAAGGATAGTGATGAAGTGCTGTGTCAGGTGACATGGAATCCACAATCACCTACCCTAAACACAATTGAGATGATTTGGGGTGATTTGAACTGCACTGTGAAGACAAAATAGCCAACAAGTGCTCAGTACCTTTGGTAACTCATTTAAGAATGTTGAAAAAAAATTTCCAGTAACTACCTCATGAAGCTAAATAAGAGAATGCCAAAAATGTGTAAATCTTTTATCAAATCAAAAGGGGTCTACTTTAAAGGGAACCTGTCACACAGGTTCTGCTGGCCGTGCTGAGGGCAATATAGGCCAGTGACAGAAATGCTGTCTCCAACTGTGCATCCATTATTTTGTAAGATGCAGTAGTTTCAGAGCATTTAATGCTCAAATTTGACAGGGCACAGCCTGCTCTGCCAGAGATAAGCTCAGTGTATTCATGATTAAGTGCTAGCTCTGTCCACCCTTGACTGCACCACCCACAGCTGATCCTACCTACTACTGTAAATAGGTAGAAACATGTGAATAAACTGCTGCTGGGTGGTGCCATAAATGGGCTAACACCTGTTCCTGAAAAAGCTGGACTCTTCTTTGGCAAGCTTCTCTGGCCGCAAGTTCTAGATTTAAGTACTAAACGCTTTAAAACTGCTTCATCTTACAGAATAAGGAACATATCATAAGAAACAGCATGTCTGTCACTAGCTTGTGCTGTCCTCAGTAACAACAGCATAACCTATGTGACCAGGGGCGTAACTTAAAGCTCTGGAGCCCCAATGCAAAACCTGAAAAAAGGGCCTCCGTCTACCATGTGCCATTGATAACACTGGTGTAGTCATATGTGACTGAGGGTCCTTTGGGCCCCCTCAGGCTTTTAGGCCCGGTAGTGACTGCTACCTCTGCACCCCCTTGTAGCTATGCCCCTGTATGTGACAGGTTCTCTTTAAAGAATCTAAAATACAAAACATATTCTGATTTAACACTTAGTGGCATTCTTATCGGTCTACTCAGTCCTAAATCACTAAGAGAATCCATCTCTTGGGATCTTAGATTTAATGAGTGCTCAGGTTACACCTGCCCAGAAAAGCTATTGGGAGTCAGTGAAACACACAGATGGTGATGGCTTTATAGTAAGTGTTTTATCTTACCATAGTTCTGGACTTATAGTTACCATGCTCCTTATTGCTGTCTAATGTCCTGCTGCTGGTTTTGTGTAAGAGTTTCTTTCTTTTAGTTTCACTTCCTGCCCTTCCCCTCTCCATAGACTCTATAGGCAGCTATAAGCTCAGTTCTTAGTGAACCATGAACCTTGTCTTCTATCCAGATTATCTCAGTGATTTATGACACACTATGAAACACATTAGTGCACAAATTTGGCGAGTGTAGATTTGGGAATGATCACTGAGTATAATTTTTATCCACTTCTTAGAAGGGTTGTGTGAGAAACCCCAAAAAATAAGAACATATAGTGCAGTAATATGAAAGATAAGCAGTAACTATCCGTCACAATCCAGTGTGGGAACTACTTCCAGACACTGTTATATCACATATTATTGCTCTGTTGGATCTTTGTCCTCAGGGGACTAGTGGGTGGAGCTACAGTTGCTGGGCGCACTCTCTGAAAACTATATTTCTCACAACAGCCGTTTCCTCCGAGCTGAGCTGTATATTCTATAAAATATAACCACACAACATTTATAAGTGTGTGTGTGTATACAGCCCTCAACCTCCTTACTACTTATCATACCTGTCCCTCATGCCACAAGTCTGTCAGACTGACTGAGCACAGCACATGCCTAGCTATGCCAGTCAGCCAAACCAGGAAGTAACTCAGAGTCTGTCCTACTTCCTGTAGGACAGGTTTCTGCACAGGAAGGAGCCCGGTGGCCATTTTGTTCTTCTATAATGATTATCCCTAGACAAAACGAGCAGACTTTTCTAATTAAAGATATTTAGGATTTTTTTCATTAAGACATGTAGTTTATGTATTTAGTTTTCTTATTTTCTCATAGAACCCCTTTAATTGCTTATCCTTATCCCACTGTAACCTTGTTTTCTTCTGTTTAGGTGTTAGTGCTGGTTTTCATTTGGATTTTCTATGTGTAAACTCTATTTCATTTAGCCAATTTCTTACATTTCTGTTATGAACATAGACTTGTGCTGCTGTCCATTTCTTTTTCATTTGTTTTGTTGTGCATTTTTTATTTTCAAGGTACAGTATATAGTTTTAAGTTTTCTATCCTGATGCTGTAACCATGTATGGTCAGGCCTCAGTGCAGTCCTCTGCCCATAAACTACGGCAGAGCCAGGCTTTTGGCCATGGTGCCCTTTCTGAATCTAATATTTTCTGTGTACCAGTCTGAACACTGTCTTATGTCAGTACTTGCTGGACTATGATTGACAGGTTCTCTACCACATCCATCTGCTGCTTCTGCTAGCCTTGTGCTGGGCTGCAGGTGATTAGACTGAGTGTGATAAACAGCAGCCTTTGTCACTCTGTGCTTTGTGTGGCCTGATGTCAGAGGGCCGGTCTCATCACGCTCTGGACCAGGACTCTGACATACAATTTACAGATCACCTGGGCTCTAGTTCTTTGCCTGTGATAGTCTCCTAGTAGCTAGAGCTGCTGTTATCATTTGGACTGCTTAGTTTTTTTGGATCTTTTGCCTCTTGGACTTTAGCGTTTTGCCTGCCACTCGTGTACCTCTTGCCTTCTCTAGTTTTTGACTATTTTCTGCTTGACCTTCCTTGATTGTGTCTTTCTGTCTTGTGCATCTTTGTGTGTCACTCTTCTAGGGTAGGAACTGTCAACTAGTTATCGCCAACTGCCTAGGGTCGAACCGGCAAGTACACATGGACAGACTTGGGGGACCTAGTGCTAGGACTCACTGTCTGTCTGTCCTTGTCCAGGTGTCTGGTCCCTCACAGATGCTTTGGCAACTTCCTGGGTCTAGCTATATGTTATCCTTTTCTAACATTCCTATTTTGTTTATATTTACACCAAATTTTACACACATCAATGACCTGATCAAGACCTTTGACACCAAGAATCAGGAGGCCCCATAGAGAATTGTGTCTAAAATCGGATGCCCCAGAAAATTCATTAGTATTTTGAGGCTGCTACACAATCAGATGACTGCAACTTGATGCACAACAAGAGAGAAATGAATCCCTTCACCATCCAAATCGGGGTTAAGCAAGGTATTGTCATTGTGCTGTTCTGTTCTGATATTTTGTTACTGAAATTTGACCACTTTCTTTGTGACATTAAAATTAAACTCTGGCTTGATGAGAGACTGTTCAACCTACATTGCCTCAAAGCCAAGAAAAAAGTGACCATGACAAAAGTCATTCATCTCCAGTATGCAGATGATTGTGACAAATGTAACCACTTTGCAGAGGAACCTCTGAGCCTCTTATCCAAGGCTTACAATATCATAAGATTGCCCCTCAACAATGGGAAAACCAAAATCCTCTGCCAAGATTTCCTCTGTAAGGCAGCAAGTTAACCAAACCCCCAGCAACCTAGCATTTCTGGAGAAACTCTGGAAGTAATTGAGAACTTTCTTTACCTTAGCAGCCACCTAGCCCAAAAAGGAAACTATTCAGGAGGAAGTTCAGCTTGTTTTAAGGTATGCCATCATGTCTTTTACCAAACTTCAACATTGAATCTTCAAGAATCATGACCTTAAGAAGAAAGCCAAACTAATAGCTGTTTATTCCATGACTCCTCTGTCTGCCAGTGAGTCATGGGTCACCTAGCATTGCCACCTGAAGACTCTTGAGATATTTCATTAATGCTTCTAGTGGAAGATTCTGTAAATCAACTGGGAGGATCATCACATCAATTCCAGCATTATCACTTAGGCAAAATTGACTAATATCAAGCCCTGAACTAGAAAAATAAAAAATGGTGGCCACATTTTTAAAAACAACTCCAGAATGGAACCTCTTTTCCTAAGTGTTCCAAGATATGTGGTTCAAGGATTGGGCTCTTCAACTATCTTAGTATACATAAGCACTCTTGAAAGATGTCAATCTTGTTTGGAGAGACCATTGATGATGAGGGTGATACCAAATTTTCCCTACAGTTAACAGGCAACTACCAACACTTTGAAGGCTTTTTATAAGCCTCTCCATTGTTTTAATTAATAGCCATGTTTTTTAATCATGCCATCAGCATGTTATGGTCTGTAAGTACTACCAACAAATTGGACTTTTTAGACTTGTGCTGGTATTTCTTGTAGAAATACAAAGTACATACAAAGTGATTCCATATATTTTTCTTAAAGGGGTTGTCTCACTACAAAGGATTGCTTTTTTGTCAAAGATCTTGCAACAAGTCACTTTGCAATATGTGTCCATTAACAGTGTTCTACCTATTCCTAGATATCCCCTCTCATATGTGCTGCATCAGCTCATCAGGTCACTATTGCTACAGACCTATTGGATCTCTCCTGATAGGCTGACAGACCTGGTGTCCTCAGCAGCTCATTACTGCAGGACAGTAGAAGCCAGTGAAGCCAGTAAACCGCCCCTGAATTAAAAAATGAAACCAAGAAACCAGGACTGAGGTCAGATGAATCGATGTAGTGAGACAAGCCCTTTAAACACTGATTTCATAATTGTTTCTCTACTTGATCTGGAAATAAACATAAACCATTAAAGGGGTTGTCTCGCTACAAAGAATAGCTTTCAAATTGTAGGGAACACAAAATAAAGACATTTTCCAAATATATTGCATTGTTCCTCTGTTTTCCCTAAAGAGATACAAGTGAATTTATTACCTCCATGGCTATTTCAGTTCCCTCAGTAACCGACCTGTAAACAAATCTCCCCAGGCTGTTTGTTCAATGAGATAACAGAGAGTGAGTCATCACACAGGTTGGCAGTGTCAGTCAGTGTCCTGTGCTGCCAGACAGTAAAAAGCTTGATTTATCTCAAGTAAACAGCTCTGTAATTAGGGCTTTTGTTTTGGGGATCAGATAAGAAGTCCTTTGAGTAGTTTGAGAAGCTAATCTAATCTAATTAGCATCTGAAAGCACGGAGCTTATGCTGTACAAGCACGGAGTTTATGCAAATTAGTCTGAACCAGGAAGTGACAGAGAATTTCTTTCATGCATTCTTTGAAACCCTGTGGGGAGACAACTCCTTTAACTAAAATCATTTGCTTTCATTTGTTTCACACAAGTTTTATGAAGCCAGAATGTTTACCAGTTATACAAATATAATTTTGTGTCTCATCTGTCTGAGTGTTTAAAGTAAAAAAAAACAGGATGACATCCTCAAAGTGTGGCAATTCTATTATTTATGTCAGAGATTATATAGATGCCCTGTGTGAGTTTTAGCTTTTCCTCTGCAATAAAGTAGTGGCAGCTTTCATTAGCAAAATCATTTTTACAAGCAGAAAGGCATTAATAAGCTTGCCCTTCTTAAAATAACTACAAAGAAATCCATGGTTTATATAACTAGCAATGCCTTAATTTAGGCTTTTACAGATCTGCCGAGCAGTTTTAAGAGCTGCTGCACAATAACTGAATCTCTCTCGCTGATTGCTAATTATACCTCCCTACAACTACATCCTACACAGAGACCTAGTATTATTAACTAGTTCAGAGCTGGCAGAGTAGGAAGAATTGTACACTGTTTTTCCATATTCCAATCCTTTTAAAATGCATAGTGCACGAAGCCCTAGAAAAGCTTCATATGTTTTAACGTTGAACATAAAAAAACTAAATATTGTTCATGTTATTGTGACAATTCAAACCAAGGAACCATATGATATACCAGCAAACATACAGGTGCTTCTCAATAAATTAGAATATCAGTCAAAAGTTTTTTTTTTATAGTAATTAAATTCAAAAAGTGAAACACATATATTATATAGAGTCATTGCAAACTGAGTGAACTTTTTCAGGTCATTGTTTATGATAATCTTGATTATTATGGCTTACAGCCAAGAAAAACCCAAAAGTCAATATCTCAGAAAATTAGAATAATTAACGCAAAACACCTGCAAAGGCTTCCTAAGCATTTTAAAAGGTCCCTTACTCTGGTTCAGTAGGCAACACAATCATTGGGAAGACTGCTGACTTGACAGATGTCCAGAAGGCAATCATTGACACACTCCACAGGGAGGGTAAGCCATAAAAGGTCATTGCTAAAGAAGCTGGCTGTTCACAGAGTGCTGTATCAAACCATATTAATGGAAAACTGTATGGAAGGAAAAAGTGTGGTAGAAAAAGGTGCACAAGCAACTGGGATAACCGCAGCATTGATAGGATTGTTAAGAAAAGGCCATTCAAAAATTTGGTGGAGATTCTCAAGGAGTGGACTGCTGTTGGAGTCAGTGCTTCAGGAGCCACCACACACAGACATATCCAGGACATGAGCTAGGAGTGTCACATTCCATGTGTCAAGTCACTCATGACCAATAGACAACGCCAGGAGCGTCTTACCTGGCCCAAGGAGAAAAGGAACTGGACTGTTGCACAGTTGTCCAAGTTGCTGTTTTCAGATGAAAGTTAATTTTGCATTTCATTTGGAAGTCAAGGTCCCAGAGTCTGGAGGAAGAGTGAAGAAACACACAATCCAAGCTGCTTGAGTCTAGTGTGAAGTTTCCACAATCAGTGATGGCTTCTCGAGCCATGTCATCTGCTACTGTAGGTGCACTGTGTTTTATCAAGACAGCGCAGCTGTCTACCAGGAAATTTTAGAGCACTTCATGCTTCCCTCTGCCAACAAGCTTTTTGGAGATGAAATTTTAATTTTCCAGCAGGACTTGCCACCTGTCCACACTGCCAAAAGTACCAAAACCTGGTTTAATAACCACAGTATCGCTTTGCTTGATTGACCAGCAAAATCGCCAGACCTTGACCCCATAGAGAATTGAGGTCAAGGTCTGAGAATATTGAGTATTGTCAAGAGGAAGATGAGAGACACCGGACCCAACAATGCAGATGAGCTGAAGGCTGCTATCAAAGCAACCTGGGCTTCCATACTACCACTGCAGTGCCAGCGACTGATTGCCTCCATGCCACCCGCATAATGCGTCATTCATCCCAAAAGGACTCCACCAAGTTTTAAAGTGCATTTACTGTACATACTTTTCATTTGGCCAACATTTCTGTGTTCCAGAAATGTTTTACTGTTGGTCTTATATAATTTTCTAAGATAATGACTTTTGGGTTTTCCTTGGCTGTAAGCCATGATCATCAAGATTAACATAAATAAATACTTGAAAAAGTTTACTCTGTATGTAATGACTCTATATATTACACGAGTTTCACTTTTTGAATTGAATTACTGAAAAAAAAAACTTTTGGATGATATTCTAATTTATTGAGAAGCACCTGTAGTGACAAAACTTTACACTTTTTCAAATAAACGAATGTAGCATATGTATGGCAACTGCAGGGGTCCAGGTCTTACAGGCATAGTATTTTATGTACAGAGAAATAAATATATTTTCTCAAACTAAAAAAATTAAGCAAAAGACATTTTTTGTACCTGACCCCATACACAGAGAGATATTTCTTAGCTTATTCTAAGAACACACCAAAAAAGCCATTAAAAACACCTGGGGGAGAAGAGAGAGAAGCAAGACTAAGCTTGACCGTTCATTTTAGCATATTTACGGAGATGCACGCAGTAAGGGTATGTTCACACAGCATGTTGCAGGTGTATTTTGGCACATACTGTGTGAGCCGCTATATGCCTGCAATATGCCTGTAGCTTCAGAAGTACGAGCTGGCCAGCGCATACTCGTGAAGTGCTCCGACTCACATTTACTTTACTGGCAGGTATTCATATCACTCAATGTGAGTTATGAATTACCATATTCATAGCGCAATTACGCTCTGAAATACACCCCGCAAGTATGTCATGTGAACATAAAGCTATTGTAAAGAAATTGCAGGTGGAGCTATTCTACCATTACTGATAGTCTAATAAGCATAATAGGAGTATTTTATAATAACTGTAAAAAATACAAATAATATAAATATTCCTTCTAGGGCAATCACATTTATGTAGATTTGTTCCCAGCTAATTTAAACAAATACATGTAAGCAAGGCTTTGGTCAAGTTGGATTATACCCAAGAGTTCTTAGAGAACTCAGTTCAGTTATTTAATATATTTCAAGCTATTGTGAGTTTCTTTAGTGACTTGTATAGTGCCAAGGGACTGGTGTAAAGTAAATGTAATTCTCATCTTCAAAAAGGCTTCTAGGTCTTCCACAGGTAATTATAGGTCAGTAAGGAAACTATAGAGGGGCTCTTAAAGGGGTTTTACCACAAAGGGCATCTCATGCCTGATTTGTGCTGCTCTAGCTTTCAGCGTGTTCAAAAGGGGGGGGGGGGTATGATGTGTGTGAACTGCATGTCATGTGAGTCAGCAGGCTTAACATCATCATGCCTTTCCCCACAGTATGCTCACTCTAATCAAGGTCTGTTTATGTGAAAAAAACTGTGAGTACTAAATGTGCTGAGTGCTTACACTTTGCCTTTAGCATAAGCTTTTCACACGCTTTAAAATGGGATGTATCTAGCCCTGTATTTTTTCGCCATACAGCGCTAAATAAAGGGGCCCAGATACGTCCCAGTCATTAAAGGTAATCCACAGTTTTTCAGAGAACTATGGATTACGTCTCCTCTCCCCGCTCAGACAATAAACAGAGTGGGGAGAAAAAAGTACATGTCTTTTATTCAGGGTGCTACAGCAATGAGTGTGTTTTTTTTTTACTAAGAAAGGAAAGATGACAGTCTCTTGAGGGGAGAGGTGAAGCTGAGCATGTGCACCCGGGGAATGGGATTTTTCCCTCACTGTTCGTATCCCCTAAAAATGACTTTACACTGTGGAACAAAGGGAGTCCCAAAAGCAAAATGGTACAAAATTTTTTAAACTGAGAATGGTGATAATTAGGGTGAGTATTAAATCACAAAGTTAAAGGGGCACGGTTTTTTATTTGATGGGAAATTTCCTTCAGCGTAATTTAGGTGAAAATTTTGCGCATAATCTAATACTTTTTTCGCCTTTTTTCGCGCTTCCTGTAAATTGGGGGCCACAATCAGTTTTAAATAGAACGGGGTGAGCGGGGTTGAAGTCATGACTTTGATTTGTTTTGTTGCATTGGCGGGAAAAATCACATGACCTCTTTTTTGAAATAGAACAGCCCTTCCGTTCAGCATCAGGTGTGGGTGTGCTCATAAGAGCAGGACTGTGTTAGCTCTCCCCCTCAAACCCCGCTCAGCTCAAAAAACAGTTCTCTTTGTTCACACAACAACTATGCTTTTAGTTTTAAACATTAGAACATGGTAGAAATTTCATTCTTATTAGTTAGAAGAGACTTTTAAAAAAGCACTCCTGTACACCCGTGGGGGGGGGGGGGGGGGGCAACACAGACAACACAGCTTTTAAAGGGGATGTATATTGTGCACCCCAAAATCTGCTTTGAACCTACATTAAAATGGCTTTTTTTTACCCGTTTTTGGCCAGCACACCTCGCAATAATACTTTTATTTGTGCAGCCCGTTTTTTTTAAAGACCCACCTTGTCTACATTAGGATACAGAAATTAAACTAGTAACTACTGTTTTTATTTTATAGGGGGCAAAACCACCTTTTATTATGTCACAGTTTAATTATGGCTTTTCACTTTGGGGAGGCCATTTTTTTTTCAAAAACCTACCTTTTACTTATAATTTTTAAACAGAAATTTGCTAGTAATTGCTGGTGTATTTCATATGTGCAAGAACCACCTTTTATTTTCGAAAAAGTACAGAAAAATCAGCATGCTCTTGCATAGAGTAAAAACTCTCATATTTATTATCAAAAATTAAAAATTCAAGATCAAGCAATGTCAAAAGCCAAAAGCCGACGCGTTTCGGGCACAACAGCCCCCTTTTTCTGGGATACATTTGTTTCAAAACTGCCATCATTATATACACACGCCCACATGTCATGTGGTAAACATCATGTGACCAACCCATGACGTGTAACAAATGACATGTAGCAAATGTCAAAAAGACACACAAGTAAATATAAAAAGGAAAAAAAGCATACACTCAATATCGAAAATACCTCACATGTACATTAAAATCAATACATCCTGTACAAAAGTTGTTAGTATTGACACATAACATTGTGTCTTTTATTGAGACCTCAGGATCCTGTACCTATATGTATACCCCACGTTTCTTCAGTAAAACTTTTTCCTGTGGTCCCCCCCATCAAAGGGGGTTTTGAAGACACTTCGACCCCTTGAAAGTAAGGCTAGAAGTGTTCCCCCGCATGTATACCCAAAATTCTCAAAAGCATAGAAATACCCACTGCTGTTGGTTTAGCCGCATCTAGGATATGCCTACGCATGCGCGTTTTCAAAGCCGTTGTGGTACAACCCACATACTGAAGTTGGCAATCCCCACATGTTGCTAAATAAACAACGTAACGTGTCTAAACAATTTTTTGGGGACGTATTGTTGTAACTTCCCTGTGGATAGAAAAAAAGTTTTTTGCACTTTTAACTATTTTCACACCCCCATCTCCACGTCCACATTTTACATCCCGCTATTTAACCACGTACCACCAGGTTTATCAGATTTACTATGAAAAGAACTAGAAGATAAAATAGATCTCAGAGTTTGACCCTTTCTAGATATGTATTTAATATTGTCTTCCCTAAAAATTTCTTTCATATGTTCTTGGACGGTTAGTAGGGGGAAATACTCTTAATTTTTGGCCAATTTCTTTGAATTTAGGACTATATGATGTTACAAAGTTTTTGATTTTGATTCTGGAATTCGTTTTACTTTTATTTTTTTAAAAAAATCCATTCTAGAGAGGTTGAAATCCTTTCCTCCGCTTTTTTTAAATCCAAATTTGGGTATTTCGCGGGGAAGTCTGCGGACGGCATCCCCTTTATATTCACAAATTTTTTTATTTAACAATTTCGTTTTAACCCAAATAATTTCCAAAAGGGATACCATTAAAAGACATGTTAGGGGGACTTGATTTGGCATGTATAAGAATTCTTTTTCAAATTTTTTTTCTGTAGGGTAAAATTTCAAAATAATTGTCGCTACCCGTTAATGGGCATCCAAAAAAAACTATTTCATTCTTTTTTACTCTAAGGTAAATCTGGGGAAATTCATATTTTTGGGTTTGAATTCTCCAATTGAGAGGGTCCCTTAAATCCCCCCACCCAGGGGGAGTCGCGTATATCGACCAAACCCACCGATGTGGGGGGGAAAAAAAAGGGAAAATTGGTAAATAAGTACCTTATACAAATTCTTACAGAAATTTCAGTAACTGGTTTTTATTTTTTAGGGCAAAAACCCCCTTTTTTTTATCCATAAACAATTTTTTTGGGGGTTTTTTACTTTTGGGGCAGGCAATTTTTTTTAAAAAACCCACCTTTTTTTCTTTTTTACGATACAGAAAAAATTTTCTAGAAAATTTCGGTTATCTCAATTTCAAAAAAAAACCTTTTATTACCTACACAATTTAATTAGGTGTTTTTTCACTTTTTCGCACACAGCTTTTTTCAAAGACCCCTTTATTCATTAGGATACAGAAAATTTTTTAGTAACTGCTGTTGTATTTCAAGCTGAAAAACCACCTTTTTTTTACCCGTACACAATTTAATTAGGTTTTTTTTCATTTGGCGCAGGCAATTTTTGTTCAAAACCCCCCTTTTGTTATTTTTATTACAAACAAAAATTTGCTAGTAATTGCTGGGGGTTTTTTTAAAGGTGCAAAAAACCACCTTTTTTTTACCCGTAAAACAATTTAATTAAGTTTTTTTTCCACTTTGGGGGCACCCGGCATTTTTGTTTAAAGGGGGTTTTGTTTAAATAGTAATTTTGTACCCTTGTGAAAACTGCTTTTTGAATTTCAAGGTTCCCAAAAAACCCCTTTTTATTACCCGGGTATTTTTTTTTAATTGGGTGTTTTTCACTTTGGTGCCAGCAATTTTTGTTCAAAGACCCCCTTTACTTATATTACGATACAAAAATTTTTGTTAGTAATTGCTGGTGTAACTTTTAGGTTGAAAAAAAAAACACTTTTTTTTATCCGTACAAAATTTTTAATTGGGTTGTTTTTCACTTTTGGCGACCCTATTTTTGTTTAAAGGGAAAAGGCCACCTTGTACTTAAATTAGGGATACAAAAAATTTATCAAAGTAGCTGGGTTTTTTATTTCATGGGTTGCAAAAACCAACTTTTTTTTAATCCCTACACAATTTTAAATTAAAGGTGTTTTTTCACTTTTCCCAGCACCGTTTTGTTAAAAGGAGCCTTTTTGTACTTACATTAGGATACAAAAAAATTATTAGTAACTTTTTCTGTATTTCATAGGTCAAAAAACCCTTTTTATTATCCCTTTACACAATTTAATTTGGGGGTTTTTTCACTTTGGCACGCAACAGGTTTTTTTAAAGGGAGCCCCCTTTGTACTTAATTAGGATACAGAAATTATCTAGTAACTGGGGGTTGTACCTCATAGGTGAAAAAAATCACCTTTTATTATCCTTTACAAAAGAATTAATTTGGGTGTTTTCACTTTGGGGCAGAAACATTTTTGTTAAAAAAAAAAAAAAAGACCCCACCTTGTATTTTAAAATTTACGAGGCAGAAATTTTGTTAGTAATTGCTGTTGTAATTTCATGGGTTGAAAAAAACCACCGTTTTATTTTTCGTACACAATTTAAATTTAAGGTTTTTTTCATTTTGGCGCAGGACAGTTTTTTTTTCAAAAAACCCAAACCTTTTGTACTTACATTAGGTTTTACAAAAATTTAAATCTAGTAACTTGCTGCTGTATTTTTTTGGTGCAAAAACCCCCTTTTTTATTAGGCGTACACAATTTAATTATTTTTTTTCATTTTTTGGCGCAGCACAGTTTTGTTAAAAGGGGGCCCCAAACCTTGTACTTACTTTTAGGAAAACAGAAATGATCTGGGTAACTGGGTTTGGTTTTCATGGGTGCAAAAAAAAAACCCTTTTTATTATCCTTTCACAATTTAATTGGTTTTTTTCACTTTGGGGTGCGGGGCCATTGTTGTTCAAAGACCCCCCCTTGAATTATATTACTACAAAAATTTCCTAGAATTGCTGTTGAAAATTTCAAGGTGCAAAAAACCACTTTTTTATTTTTTCTTAAAATTTAATTAGGATTTTTCACTTTGGCGCAGCACAGTTTTGTTCAAGGAGCCCCCTTGTACTTACATTAGGATACAAAAAATCTAGAAAACGGGCTGCTGTATTTTTATTGGTGCAAAAACCACCTTTTATTATCGTACAAAATTTTAATTAGGTGTTTTTCACTTTGGGCAGCACATTTTTGTTCAAGGACCCACCTTGTACTTACTTAGGATACGAAAAATCAGTAACTGTGGTTGTATTTCATAGTGCAAAAACCCACCTTTTATTACCCGTACAAAATTTTAAATTTAGGGTTTTTCATTTGGCGCAGCACAGTTTTTGTTCAAAACCCACCTTGTATTTAATTACGATACGAAATGTGTTAGTAATTGCTTTTTGTATTTCATGGGTGCAAAAACCACCTTTATTATTCGTACAAAAATTTAAAATTAGGTATTTTTCACTTGGCGCGGACAGTTTTTGTTCAAGTAGCCACCTTTTTTCTACATAGGATACAAAAAATTATCTAGTAACTGCTGTTGTATTTCATAGTGCAAAAAACCCCTTTTTTTACCATACAAAATTTAAATTTGGTGTTTTTCACTTTAGTGCAGGCCTTTGTTGTTCAAAAACCCACCTTAAACTTATATTACGATACAGAAATTTGCTAGTATTGCTGTTGTATTTAAAGGGGTGAAAAAACCCCACTTTTTATTATTGTACACAATTTTAATTAGGTATTTTTCCTTTGGCGCAGCACATTTTTTTTAAGGAACCACCTTGTATTACTTTGGGGATACAGAAATGATCTAGTAACTGCTGCTGTTTTTCAAGGTGCAAAAACCCCCTTTTTATTGTCCGTACCAATTTTAATTAGGTGTTTTTCATTTTGGGCAGCCCCTTTTTTTGTTCAAAACCCCCCTTGTACTTATTTTTACGATACAAAAAATTTGTTAAAATTGCTGCTGTATTTATAGGGCAAAAACCACCTTTTATTATTGCCCCAAAATTTTAAAAATTGGGTTTTTTTTTTCACTTTGGGCAGCACAGTTTTGTTCAAGGACCACCTTGGGTATTTTACATTAGGATACAAAAATTTTAGTACTGGGGTTTGTATTTATAGGTGAAAAAAAAACACTTTTATTATCCATACACAATTTAAATTAGGTTTTTTTCATTTTGGCGGGGCCATTTTTGGGTTCAAAAACCCATTTGTACTTACTAGATAATTTCTGATCCTAGTGTAACTGCTGTTGTTTTTCCCTAGTGGCAAAACCACCCTTTTTTTTGGGCGTACATTTTAAATTAGGTGTTCTTCATTTGGGCGCAGCACAGTTTTGTTAAAGGGTGCCCCCCTTGTACTTACATTAGGAAACAAAAAATTATCTTAACTGTGTTTTTTTCATAGGTGCAAAAAAAACCTTTTATTATCCGACACTTTTTAATTGGTGTTTTTCATTTTTGGCGCAGCACATTTTTTTGTTCAAAGACCCACCTTGTACTTATATTACGTATAAAAAATTTGTTAGTAATTGCTGTTGTATTCATGGGGTGCAAAACCCCACCTTTTTATTTGTACACAATTTAAATTGGGTTTTTTTTCATTTTGGCGCAGGCCAGTTTTTTGTTCAAAGAGCCACCTTGACTTACATTGGATACAGAAAAAACTAGTAACTGCTGCTTTTTAATTTAAAATTGGTGAAAAAAACCCCCCTTTTTTTTATGCGTACACAATTTAATTAGGCGTTTTTTTTTGGGGCGCAGCCAGTTTTTTTTAAAGGGAGCCACCTTGTACTTATTTTAGGATACAGAAATGATCTAGAAACTGCGGTTGATTTCATGGTGCAAAAACACCTTTTTTTTAATCCGTACAATTTAATTTAGGTTTTTTCACTTTGGGGCCAGCACGTTTTGTTCAAAGACCCACCTTTGTACTTATTTTACGATACAAAATGTTTTAAGTAATTGGCTGGAAAAAAAAAAATTTCCAAAAAAGGGCAAAAAACCCTTTTTATTATTCGTACCAATTTAATTAGGTATTTTTCCCCTTTGGCGCGGGACATTTTTTGTTCAATGAGCCACCTTTACTTAATTGGATACAGAAATTACTAGTAATTGGGTGCTGTAT
The DNA here is from genome assembly GCA_025379985.1 of Phyllomedusa bahiana. NCBI lineage: Eukaryota > Metazoa > Chordata > Amphibia > Anura > Hylidae > Phyllomedusa > Phyllomedusa bahiana. The sequence goes on along the minus strand of JAODAL010048161.1, from coordinate 9,997 downwards.
TTCAAGGGTGCAAAAACCACCTTTAATTATCCGTTCAAATTTAATTAGGTGTTTTTCACTTTGGCGCAGCACAGTTTTTTTTCAAGGACCCCCTTTGACTTAAAATTAGGATAAAAAAATTATCTATAACTGCGGTTGTATTTCTTTTAGGTGCAAAAACCTTTTTTTATTATCCATACCAAAATTTTAATTAGGTGTTTTTCACTTTGGGCAGGCCTTGTTGAAAAGCCCCCACCTTTGTACTTATAGATAATTTCTTTTATCCTAGTGTAACGGGCTGTGTATTTATAGGTGCAAAAACCACCTTTTATTTTGCGTACTATTTAAATTGGTGTTTTTCACTTCGGCCAGCACAGTTTTTTTTTCAAGGGCCACCTTGTATTTAATTTTAGGATACAGAAATTACTAGAAACTGCGTTTTTTTTCATAGGGAAAAAAAAAAAACCTTTTTATTATCCGTACACAATTTAATTGGGTGTTTTTATTTGGCCGCACAGTTTTTGTTTCAAAAAGACCCCCCTTGTACTTAATTACATAAAAAAATTTTGTTAGAAAATGCTGTTGTATTTCATAGGTCAAAAACCACCTTTTATTATTCGTACACAATTTAATTAGGTATTTTTCATTTTGGCGCAGGACAGTTTTGTTCAAAGAGCCACCTTGTACTTAAATTAATAAAAAAATTTAATCTAGTAACCCTCCCTGTATTTCATTGGTGAAAAAAACCACCTTTTATTATCGTACAAAATTTAAATTAGGCTTTTTCCCCTTTTGGCGCAGCACAGTTTTTTTTAAAGGGAGCCACCTTGTACTTACATTAGGAACAAAATGTTAGTAACTGCGTTGTATTTCATGGGGGAAAAAAACCACCTTTTATTATCCGTACACAATTTAATTAGGGGTTTTTCACATTGGCACAGCACAGTTTTGTTCAAAACCCCACCTGAAACTTATTTTACATACAGAAATGTTTAGTAATTGCTGTTGTATTTCATAGGGGCAAAAAACACCTTTTTTATTCGCCCACAATTTAATTGGGGTATTTTTTCACTTTGCGCAGGAAGTTTTTTTTAAATGAGCCCCACTTGTACTTATTTTTGGATACAGAAATTATCGTAATTGCTGCTGTTTTTCATAGGGAAAAAAACCAACTTTTATATCCGTACACAATTTTTTAGGGTTTTTTTCACTTTGGCGCACACGTTTTGTTCAAGGAGAAACCCTTGTACTTACATTGGGATAAAAGGAATTATCTAGTAACTGCTGCTGTATTTTATAGGGCAAAAACCACCTTTAATTATCCGTAACATTTTAATAGGTGTTTTTCCATTTTGGGGCGCGGGCCTTGTTGTTCAAAGACCCCCCTTGTTTACTAAAAATTTCTGAATCCTAGTGTATGTGTTTTTTTCATAGGTGCAAAAACCACCTTTTTTTTATGCGTAAAAATTAAAAATATTGTTTTTCACTTCGGCGCAGCACATTTTTGTTAAAGGTCCCCCTTTTGTAATTACTTTGGATACAAAAATTTATCTGTACCTCTGGTTTATTTATGGGTAAAAAAACCCCCTTTTATTATCCTACACAATTTAAATTTTAGGTTTTTTTCACTTTGGCGCACCCCTTTTTTGTTTAAAAGACCCACCTTGTCTATTTTACGAAAATAGAAATTTTTTTAAAAATTCTGTTGTTTTTTCATAGGTTAAAAAACCCCCTTTTTTATTTTCGTACACAATTTAATTAGGTATTTTTCTTTTGGCGCGGACAGTTTTGTTCAAAGAGCCCCCTTGACTTACATTAGGATACAGAAATTATCTGTAACTGCGCTGTATTTCTTTGGGTGAAAAAACCACCTTTTTTTATGCGTACAAAATTTTTAATTAGGTGTTTTCCTTGCGCAGCACATTTTTTTGTTAAAGGACCCACCGTTTTTTCATTAGGATACAAAAAATGATCTAGTAACGGGTTTTTTCAAAAGGTGCAAAAAACCTTTTTTTATTATTCGTACACAATTTAATTAGGTATTTTTTCACTTTGGGCAGGACATTTTTTGTTCAATACCCCCTTTGAATTTACTTTAGGATAAAAAATTATCTATAATGCTGCTGATTCATAGGTGCAAAAACCAACTTTTATTACCCCGACCAATTTAATTAGGTGTTTTTCATTTTGGCGCAGCACAGTTTTGTTCGGGGAGCAATTTTGTATTTTACATAAGGATACAAAATTATCTATAACAGGGGTTGTATTTATAGGTAAAAAAACCACCTTTTTTTTCCCCCGTACAAAAATTAAATTTAGGATTTTTCTTTAGGGCAGGAATTTTTGTTCAAAGCCCCCCGTATTTAATTAGGAACAGAAATTTCAGTAACTGCGCTGTTTTTCAAGGGTAAAAAACCACCTTTTATTATCCGTCCCAAAATTTTAATTGGGTGTTTTTCACTTTGGCGAAAGAAACAGTTTGTTAAAGGGACCACCTTTACTTACATTAGGATACAGAAATTATCTAGAAAACTGCAGTTGTATTTCTTAGGTGCAAAAACCACCTTTTACTTCCGTACACAATTTAATTAGGGGGTTTTTTTCATTTTGGCGCGGCAGTTTTGTTCAAAAAACCCCCTTGCTTATTTACATAGAAATTTGTTATAATTCTTTTTTTATTTCTAGGTGAAAAAAACCACCTTTTTTATCCGACAAAATTTTAAATTTAGGTATTTTTCTTTTGGCCGGGGACAGATTTGTTCAAAGGCCCCCTTGTACTTACATTAGGAAACAGAAATATCTATAACTGCTGTTATTTATAGGGTGAAAAACCACCTTTTTTTTTATCCGAAAACAATTTAAAATTGGGTTTTTTTTCACTTTGGCGCAGCACAGTTTTTTTTTCAAGGAGCCACCTTGTACTTACTAGGATAAGAAATTTCAGTAACTGCAGTTTATTTCATGGCGCAAAAACCACCTTTTTACTGTCCAACACATTTAATTAGGTGTTTTTTCACTTTGGCGCGGAAAATGTTTTTTCAAAGCCCAAAACCTTTGTACTTATATTACGATCAAAATTTGTTAGTTTTTGTGTTTTATTTTCTGGGTGCAAAAACCACCTTTTATTATCCGTACACAATTTAAAAGGTATTTTTCATTTAGGCCCCGGGAAGTTTTTGTTCAAAAGCCATTTTGTACTTACTTTAGGATACAGAAATTACTAGTAACTGCTGCTGTATTTCTGGGTGAAAAAAACCCCCTTTTTATATCCGAAACAAAATTTTAAAATTAGGTGTTTTTCCATTTGGCGCAGCACATTTTTTGTTAAAGGGAGCCACCTTTACTTTACATTAGGATCAAAATTATCTAGTAACTGCAGTTTATTTCATAGGTGCAAAAACCCAATTTTTTACTGTCCCGTAACAATTTAAATTAGGTGTTTTTCACGGGGGCGCGGCACTGTTTTTTTCAAAGACCCCCCTTGGACTTTTTTAGAACAAAATTTGTTAGTAAGCTTTGTATTTCAAGGTGCAAAAACCCCCTTTTTTATTATCCGAAACCAAAATTTTAAATTTAGTGGTTTTTCCCCTTTGGCGCCAGGCCATTTTTTTTTCAAAGACCCATCTTGCACTTTTTATTAGGATACAAATTTGCTAGTAATTGCAGGTGATTTCATTGGTGCAAAAAACACCTTTTCTATCTGTATAAAAAATTTTAAATAGCTGTATTGCACTTTGGTTCCCCCCAGTTTTTTTCAAATAGCCACCTTGACTTAAATTTGGGGATACAAAAATTTTTGTAGTTTGTTGGTGTATTTCTTTGGTGTAAAAACCACCGTTTGTTATCCGTAAACTTTTTAAATAGCTGTATTGCACTGGTGCGATCAAGTTTTTTTCAAATACCCCACTTGTACGAAATTCGATAAAAAAATTTTCTAGCAACTTTTCTCGTTTGTCTTTTGTGCCAAAAATGCAATTTTTCCACCCGGTAATTTCGAATAGTTTTATTGCACCGTTGAAATCATTTTTGGGTAGATAGTGCACTTTTTAATAGTTTTTTTGAAAACTATCAATTTCCTATTTTACTGGGCTTTTGGAAAATCCCGGGACGAAGGAAAACACTTTTTTTTTTGTTTACGGCTTCCACCGCCGCATTTCACAGGTATTCACTAGAAACTTTCAGTTTCAAATCCTATTTTGGCTGTAGAAATTTAGAGGGTTTTTAAGAATACTTGGATTTGCCGTCTTTAAAAAAAAAGAAAAAACTTTCCACCCCCTTCAAAAATTTTTTATCTTTGTGAACTGGGCGAAATGCAGGTGGTAAGCGAGCAAAGGGGGTAGGAGGAAGAGGACGGAGAAGGGCCCCTTTCCCAGTGGGCGACAACAGCAAACCAGCGGTCGCGGTTGCGGGGCCGTCAGGCTGTCATCACTGGGTCAGGCCCTTGAACCTAACGAACACGCGCCATTTTCTTCAGGGGTTAATAAAACCTGCATCCAGCAGTTTTCCTCCTACCCCTCCCATCACCCCCACAAATGTCGTCATCAGCATCATCAGCATCCTCCAACATGGGGGGAAAGGGCCCAGCCCAAAGTAAATTGTGTACCCCCCCTTGTGGATAACCCATTTTCTGAAGACCTTTTTAAATGACAAAAGCGGTTGGGGTCAGAAGGCTGTTAAAAGATCAGAGGCCAAGGGAGGATGATTTTGTCTGCTTGACGCCCAGTTAGATGCCATAAGGGGGAGAAGGGGAAACCGGGTCAATCGGCAAAAAACCTGGGCGGTCGGCAACCCTTTTCAGTGCCTATTGCTTGTACCTGCAGCTCCTGGAGCAAAAGTCAGGACGCGAAGCACCCGTGTTGATGATGAGATAAAAATTGGGATCCAACATGGCTTTTCAGCAGAATTGCTTTCGAGCGCTTCATCCCCCTACGAGGGGGAGGAGGGGGGTAGTTTCATAAAGGGTCCCCCCTCAAAAAAATGAGGGGGGCGGTCCCCAGAAGTCCCCTGAGATGATTCCCCCAGCCCGATCGGGGTAAAAAAAAATGCTCAGCTTTCGCCGCGAAAAGGTCCAGGACCCAAAGCCCCAGCCTTTTTCGAGAAGCCTCTGTTCACCCAGCAATGTCAATGCCCCCTTTGCCCTAAAAAGCATCAGTAAGGGAAGAACTTAGGGGCTTAACCCCACCAACATGTTAGTCAAATGCAGGTGAGAAATTTAAATGAGGGAAACTTGGGCCAAAAAAAGGGGACACTAGCCGGGTTTTTTCCCAACCCCTGTCACACCCTCTTCCCCCACCCCTCCTCCTCCGCACCCCCAAAAGGGGTTCCTCAGCGGGCCCCAAGGGCTCTCAAAAGCCCCCAATGTTTTGGGGATCCAGCCCCGTTTTCAGCCTCCCCCCCGTCCCCGAAAACCCCCCAGCACCACCAAGACCCATCCAACCCATTCCCCCTTACACCATTTTTTGACAACCTGCACGCCGCCCCGGGGCGGCCAGCCCAAGCACCACCCCTTCCTGTCTTCCAGGTTTGGGGACAGAAGAAACATTTTTAAACCCCCAAAACCATCCCAAAGAAAAAAGCCTAAATGCGGAAATTTCCCCGGTTTTTGGGGCCTTTGGAAATGTTGCCTTTCCGTTTTGGGTGGAAACAGAGGGTTTTTTTCCGCCCCCGTCAGGGGCCCTTGCCCCCCCCAAATCCCCAAAGTCGAGAAAGGAAATTTTTTTGCCAAAAAAAGGCTGTCCCCCGCCCGGGCCCCACCACGTGGCCCCATCAAAAAATTTTCAAGCACGTTGTCGGCATCGGGTGTCCTGGAAAATCCATCTGACCACCGACAATGGACTAGTAAGCACCCAAGGCCGCTAAAACCCCCTGTGACAGCTCAGGGGGTTTTAGGGGGTGAAATGTCCCTGGGGGTGCCCAGGGCTCTCGGGTTTTGGCGAAAGGCCGTTTAAAAAACCGTGGGGATGGGGCGGGGCCCTTTTTCCCCCCCAAGGTCCTCGGGGGGCTTTACGTTCCAGAAAACCGGGGCCCGTTTTGAAATTAATCTGTTTTTGGGAAAGACCGTCCACCACACGGGCCCAGGACTGTGGAGGGGCTCCTCCGAAACCGAGCCCGGGAGGGGCGGGCGGGTAAAAAGAACTTTTGGGGGCCCAAAGGAAAAGGTGGGTGGCGAAAAGGGTTTCAAATCCCCCGGGCCCCGCCCTTAAAATGGTAGGCGGAGCACACCCTCTTCCCTTTGGCACATGTCATAAAACCTTTGCCCTTTCCAAAAAATTTCAAAAGCGCTACCCAAAGCCCTGGACGCCTGCTGGGGAAGGCCGAGGCTGAGTTTCCCATTTCCCCGCCGTTCGCCCCCCTTTTCCATCCCCGCCGGGCCCTGCTTTTGCAGCGCCACCCTGGGCCCCCCTTCCGCTCATTGTTAAAACGTGGAAAAAAACGCTGGAATTCCACCCTCCCCAACCCTCCACCCCGATTGTGGCAGCAGCCCCAATTTGTTTTTAAACGCAAAACAAAAGTGACACAGGGCCCACAAGCAGCGTGGGGGAAACCTTGGGTGTTTGGGGCCCACCGAGGGGTGGAGGCAGGGAAAGAGCTCTGCACCACCCTTTGGGCCAGTTTGAAGAACCCAAAACCAAAATGGCCCCACTACGGAAAAGGGGCCCCTTTGGGTTCAGCATACCTTTTGGGGTTTATCTTAGTTCTGGAACGTTTCTTTGGCCCCTCTGAAACAACACCCCCCGCCCGCGACGGAGGAGAACGGACACAGATGGGGACACGGACCCTTTTTCTCTTTTTTAAATTCACAAGGCCCGACATTTTTTAAAAATTGTATCGGCCTTCATTAGGCATTTGGTTGGGGGCCCCAATTTTTAGTGAAAGGGGTGGGCCTCAGCCTCAGGGCATCACCCTGACAAGTCAGGGCGGGTTTTTGAACCCGGGCCCCGGGGGAAAGCGGAGGAGGAGGGGGTTAATTTTCGGACACCAACAAAAACCCGTCGTCCCTCCCTTTGGGAAAAAAGGTTGGCGCAAAATCTGGGGTGGGGGAGGAAGATGAGGAAAATCATTTGCTTGTCCCCTTTTCCCCCAGAGGTTTTTGGGAAATCAGGGCTCCACCCTCTCACATGGGGTGCCGGATGCTCCATTTCCCCAAAAAGCCCTCGCAAAAAAGGGCCCATAAAACTGAACAACAGTTACGAGTGGCCCCCCCCTCGACCCCCGGGTAAAAAAGCAAAACCCAGAAACTTTTTTCCCCCCCCCCCAAAATAGAGAGTAAAAGCAGGAAAAGGAGACCGACAAATTAAATAAAACTAGAGAAAAATCTTTGCGCCTGCTAAACTTTTCCTTTAAAAAGTCACGGTGGAAAAAACGTCAGCAACGTGAAAAGAAAGTAGAGTGCTAAGTAGCCGTACGGCAGCAGCAGCGGGCCCAATGTGGCAGAACCCTAATGGGGGGACCTTTTGGAAATTTTTTTTTTTTTAACCACCTCTCCAACGCATGTAAAGCAGGGCACACTTTCCAAACAAAAGAGACACGGGCTTAAGATCTGGTACACACTATCTCCCGTCTCAACACCAAATGGTTTTTGGATTGTTCCGGGAAACCCCAATCGCCCTTCTGGGTACCCAAAAAAGGGATGAATGGCCCGACCTGGCTCCCCAACGCCATAGAGGGTTTTTCCTGCCCGGGCACCCCACTTCATATCAAAAAGCGGACCTTTCACACAGCTGGGGGAGTCATTACAGAAAACGCATCCGGCTTTCCACGAAAATGTGGATTTTTGACTTTCCCCAAGATAAATCAGGCGGCCTGATGTGTTGTGGCCCCCAGTTTCCCTAGGTCCCCGATTGTTGCGGGTCTATTTTTCACATTCCTCTCCAAACAAAAAATGGCCCCTTTTGAAAACTTTTTTTTAAAATGACATTTTTTTACTGAAATTTTTTTATTTCGTTCCAAAATTCATTTTGCTGGTTTTTGCGGTGAGGAGACTGTAAAAGCACCAAGGTTTCATGACAAAACTGTTTTTTTTTTTCCATTATCTTTTGAAATTTTTTTTGCATTATCAATGGTTTTTTAGGGCATGTTGCTTAGAGATTCAGCTATAAAACATGGTCCTTTGGAACAGAAAATTGGGGTTTTTGGGGGGGCATTTCCCCTCACAATTTTTAACATGGCTAGAAGTCATTTTTTAATTTTTTGGGTCAGCTGCTTTTAAATTCAGCTATAAATACAGGTCCTTTCTAAAAAAATGGGTTTTCTAAAAAAAAATTTGTTCTTCACAATTGTCAAGGTGGCCCAAAGGGTATGTTTTGAATTTTTGGGGGGGAGTTTCGTGAAATGCGCATAAACAGGTCCTCTTGTAAAAAATGGTTTTAACAGACTTTGTTTTTTCACAATTGTCAAAAGTGGCTCAAGGGGGGGTGGTGCGTCAGAAACAGGAATAATAGGACATGTTAAAGGACACATATTGCAAAATGACTTGTTTTTGCAAGATTTTAAAATAGCAGCAACACTGTAGTGAGGAAAACCCCTTTAAAAAACAATTAAAAAGAGAAACAAAGTTTTGGTGGGGTTCCTTTCCATTTTAAAAATGTGTTTTCTAGAAATTAAACTATAAAAAACTTGCTTACAAAAAGCTGTCAAATATTCCTCTGAATTGTACAAAAGAGGTACAGGGAAAACTTGAACAGATTTGGTTACCCAGGACAGGGCTAGTCAATGTCCAGTTCAACTAAAATGGGGTTAAAGACTCCTTTTTCCGGCATTTTTAAAGTGGGTCTGCGGTGGCGGTCTGCTGGGCCCGGGCGGGATAGTCTGTCCCCTTGAAACAAAATGGTTTTGAAAGACTCCTTTTTCCGGACTTTTTTTTAAACTGTGGGTCATCAGGTTTTTAAAGTAACTGTGGACAGGACAGATATTGTTAATGTCCATGAAATAAAATGGGGTTTAAAACTCCCTTTTTCCGGGCACTTTTAATCTTGGGTTTTATCAGGTTTGGGGGTCGCTGTCCCCGGACAGGGGTAGTCTATGTCCCCTGAAACTAAAATGGTGGTTTAAAGACCTTTTTTCGGCATTCTTAATCTGGTGTCAGACGGTTTAATGGTCAACGTGGTACAGGGCAGATAAGCAATTCCCCGTGAAAATAAAAGGTGGTTGAAAAACTCTTTTTCCGGCACTTTTAATCTTGGGGCATCATTTGGGGGGCATGCGTGGCCCAAGACAGGGGAAATCTATTTCCGTGAAAAAAAAATGGTGGGGGCAAAAACTCCTTTTTCCAGCACTTTTTAATCTTGGGTCATTTCAGGTTTGAGGATCATGCTGGGGTACAGGGCGGGAAGTCAATGTCCGTTTCAAATAAAATGGGGTTGAAAGACTCCCTTTTTCCGGCACTTTTTAAATCGGGGGTCAGAGGCTTGGGGCCATGGTGGCCCAGGGGGGATAGCTATGTCCATGAAACAAAAATGGGGTTGAAAGAATCCTTTTTTCCCCGGGCCTTTTTTAAATCTGGGGGGCTGCAGGGGTTTTGGGGTCATGCTGTGGCCCAGGGCAGGGATAGTCTATGCCTTTTAACTAAAATGGTGGTTGAAAAAACTCCTTTTTCCGGCACTTTTTAATCTGGGGCATGCAGGTTCGGGGATTAGTGTGGGCCCGGGGATGGATAATCAATGTCCAGTTCAAATAAAATTTGGGTTCAAATAATTTGCCTTTTGGGACTTTTTTTTAATATGTGGGTCATGCAGGTTAAGGGTCATTCTTGGTCAAGACAGGGATTGGGAAAGTTCGTGACTTTTTTTCTTTGGTTTTTATAACCTACGTGTGTCCCTAAGATTAGCCTTTTCCTTTTTTACTGTTGGGATTTAATTCCAGCTTCTCAAACCCTGTTTGGGTGTAAGAAAATTAGGGGGTTCTCTCCCATAGCCCTTTTAAGGTCATCGGCGATAAAACTATTTTCGACTATTTGGGAAAAAACTTGTAATTGACGATTTATTTTACTTCGACCCGATGCGATAGCGACGTAATCGCT
>JAODAL010048160.1:0-29254 GCA_025379985.1 Phyllomedusa bahiana | reverse complement strand
TGTATCCCTGGTTCCATGGAAAACTGTTGTCCCCCCCGACTCCCCAAAAAATGCATTTGTGGGCCCCGGGACGTCCCCCGGAAAACCAGGTTCCCTGTCATTCTAGCGTCCGGGCGGTCTGGTAGGAGCCCGGGTTTAAGGGGCCCTCAGCGCCGTTATGCCCCGAGATCGGCGGGAAAGAAAGGGAGCTCATTCCTGCCGCCCCCCACCCGGGGATTTTCCGAAAAGGGGATGTCCCCGAAATGGGGGGGGTTAATCCCCCCGGCCGGAGCGCACCCGGCCGTGGGGGAGCGGCTTTGTTGCCGCGGAAATTATACCGGGGTTTTCCAAATGCCGCGATCTTGGGCCCCGTTGTAGGAGGGCGGCAAGATGCCTTGACGTACTCATAGGGGCAATTTGCGGGAAACCCCTACCGACATTCCGTATGAGTACGACAAATGTCGGAAAGGGGTTAAGGAGGTAGGGCAGTATGTTTAGCGGAGAAGGTTAGTTTAAAATTTTCAGTTTCTTAATTTTTAAATTTTGGGTTTATTAGGTTATTAATGGAGGATGATCCCTTTTTTCCTAGAAGATGGCCAGCTGGGATGAACTTCCCAAGAAAAAATGTTGGGGCACCCATTTTAGGGAGGGGAGGGAGCACTAGAGGTGTTAAAGTAAAAATAGTTTTTTAATTCCCTTTTTTGGAAAGTGCGTTTTTCGGGGATTTTTAAAAAGGGTTTTGTTGAGCCTCCAGTGGATTTAAGAGGACGTGTATGCAGTGTTTAAAGGGGGCTAATCTACTGGGGGCCTGGTCAGACCATGTAGTTACCCCAAAATCGGAGGAGATTACTTGGGGGGAAATGATTTTTGTTTTGCGGGGAAGAAATCTATACGAAAATTGAACTTGTTTGGGGGGCCCGAAAAAAAGGTTTTTAATCTTTTTCTGGGGGGTGTGTTTTTTGGGCGCCAAAAAATAAATGTATCTCTTCCCTCTAAAAAAAAGGGGAAAGTGAAGGGAAATTGGGGGGTTTTTAATTCTTAGAGATCTTTAATTTTGCTTTGGGTTAAACCCACTATGTTGAAAGTCCCCAAAAAAATTTTTAAGGGCCCCCTTCCCCTTTGGCCATTCTTTGCGGGGATTGATTTTTTGGTTTTGGGGGAATTTGTTTTCTTTTGGGTGCGTATACTGTAACAAGGGTTTGGTTTGGATTTAAATTCTAACAAACCGGAAGGGTTTTGCCCGGCCCATCGGATTTTTTGGTTTTGTGTTTTAAGTGAACAAAAATTTTGTTTTTTTTTTTTAAGATTGCAACCCCTGCTCGGGCTTTTTGAACATGTGATTGATAAAAAAGGGGAAATTTTGGGTGTTTGTAATCTGGGGCGTCAAAAAAACATTAAATGTGTCCCCTTTGCAGACAGATTTGTCCCCCATTTGATCTAAAAATTTCCCTCCCCCGAAAGGGAAAACGTTTAAAAACGGTTTTTTTAAAACCCCTTTAAACATTATGGTCCAAAATTTCAGCGACATGGGGGAAAAAAACAGGAAAAGTTTTTTGGGGCCGATTGATTGTTTAATTAAAACTGTTGTAAGCTTTCAAAAAACCCCTGCAAAAAATAGCGTTTAGGGGGAGTATTAAAATCCCGCAAAAATTACTTTTAAATATAACAAAAACTTGGAAAGAAAATTAAATAGAAAAATTGAAAGGGAAAAATAATTATTCCCTCAAAGGGGAAACCCCCAAGGGGACCCCCCAAGCCCCCCTTTGGAACCTGTAAAAAAAAAAAAACAGGTGGGGAGAGCAAGGGAGAAGGATTTGGGCTTCCTTCGAAAGTCTTGGGTTTATACCCAAAAAAAAATTTTATAAGGTTTACAGAGGGGGTCAGAGGAAAGATTTCGTTGGGGAGTTTGGGTTGTTTTTTTTGGGACACGGGGTTATCATTTTTGGGCGTGGTGGTTGGTTTCTTAGGAGCCGGATTTTAATGTGGGGGGTTGTTTAAAAAGTTTCCAGTTTCTCATAAAAGCGCCCCCGGTTTTTCTGGCAAATTTGAAGAAAAAATGGGAAACCTTTTTGGGGGATGATGGTTTGACGGGGAAACCCCTCTAAAGTTGTTTTCATTGTAAAGGAGGAGCTTTGTGTATGGTTGGAATTCTTTAGCATCCAAAAGGTACCCGCAGACGGGATCAGGGAAAGTTTGATAGGGGCCCGGGAAAACTTTCGGGCAAGGAATCCGGGCTTTGTGAGAGCAAAAGGTTTTTCCCTTTCCTTTTATATTATAGAAGGGGAATAGCGCTATTTCTTTTCTCTTGGAAAACTTGTGGGGTTTAGTTTCCCTGGGTTTTTAGGAATTCTATGAATTCTTACCCAAATGAAAAGATCTTGTTGGGAAAGTGTGGGAAGTTTTCAAAACCATGAGATCGGGTTAAATATGTTTTAAAAGCTGTTCAGGCTTTGACGGTTCAGGGTTTCCCACGTTTTGGGGAATTTTCTGGGTTGGGAAAATCTGTCTTCTGACCCAAAGATTTTAATTGGAGAGACGCTTAACTTCCTCCTGGGCACTTTTTGGCCCTTTCTTTAAAAGCTGTTATGCGGGGTTAAAATTCTGCCTTTTTGGCTTAAATTTGCCCCAAGGTTTGTGGCTAAGCTTTTGAAAGCCCGTTTAAGCTCAGACATTTGTGCTTTTTATCAGCCCTGCAGTTTTATTTGGGAAAAGGGGAAAAAAAAGCTGCTGTAGCCGTGTTGAAGTCAAAGGGTCCCTTTTATTAAAGGCCCTTTTGGTCAAGGTAAAATGATTGGCCCCTGGATGAGCAGACCGGGGAAGGGGAAAGGATATTGCACTTCTTTTAGTGGAAAAAGCCCCCCTAGAAGTTTGTAGATGTAAAAAATTTTCAGGAAGTTTAGAAGGGTTTGGGTTTTTGGGGATTTTTTTTTGGGGGTTTGCCTCCCATGGTGAATTAAATTCGTCGCCACAGTAGGGTTTGAAAACCCGGGTGAAGGGGTTAGATCGCAGAAGAGTTTTTTCCCAAGAGATGCGGTAGGACTGAAGAGTTGGGGGCCCCGACTTTTAGGTGAAAAAATTTATGGTTTTAATAGTCTAGGGGAAACAGTTAAACCCTGGTGAAAAGGATATAAGGGCCCCGGGAGTTATTCGGGTTTAATACAGCAAAAGAGGGAAAACCGGTGGCGGGTTTGAAAGCACTTTGAGTTGTTCAGATAATGCCGTAAAACCCTGATGAAAAAACTATAGCATAAAAAACCAAATTGGGCTAAAGCGGGTGGCAGGCAAAGGGTTGGGGGTGTAGTGGCAGGGTTTTTGCCAGGTGATGTAGCAGAGCCAGTTGGCGGGCTCCCAAGTGCGGGGTTCCTAGGTGTTGTGCCAGAGCGGGTTGCGGGCTGTAGTGCGCAGAGGGGGCTAAAGGGTGATGTAGAGAGGGGGTTTTTGGGTTGTAGTGCAAAGAGGTTGCTCAGGTGACGTAGAGAGCCATTTGGGGGCTGTAGTGCACGGGGTTTTCTCAGGTAAGGGTGAAAGGCCGATTGTGGGTGTAGTGCGCGAAGTTGCTCAGGTGATGAAATTTAGAGCAGGTTTAGGGTGTAGGCACGGGAAGTTGTCGGATGAGGTAGCGCCCCGGGTTTTGGGCTGTGTGCCCCAAAAAAGTTGTTTTTGAATGTAGAACAGCCCAGGTTGTGGGGTAAAAGTGCGCAGAGGTTTTTTAAGTTTGTAGCAAAAGTCGATTGTGGGCTGAAAAGCGCTGGGGGGTTTTGTGGGGGGATGTAGCAGAGCCGGTTTTGGGGTGTATTGCGCAGAAGTTCTAAAAGTGATTTTGCAGAGGGGTGGTGGTTTTTAAAATTGCGAAAGAGGTTGCCCCGGTGATGTGGGCAGACCCGGTTTTTGGGGCTGTAGTTTGCGAAGTTGCTCAGGTGATCTAGAGAGCCGGGGTTTTTGGGTTTTTGGGAAAGATTTTGCTCGGTGTTTGTGCAGGAAATTTTTTGGGCTTTGTTTTAAGGTGGCAGGGGTTTTTCTAGATGATGTAGCAGAGGGGTTTTTTGGGCCCTTTTTGGGGCGCAAAGGTTGCCCAGGTGATGTAGGTGTTTGATTGCGGTCTGTAGTGGCCTGGTATAAATACAGATGATGGGGAAACCCGTGGAAAAGGGTTTATGTGCCATGCAAATGTCAATCCCAAAAGCAGGGTCCTGATATCTGCTATTGCTTCTTGATATGGCTGTTCGTTGCGGGGAAAGAGGGGGAAAGCTTGAGTAAGCTGCGCAGGCCTCTGATCAAACTCTGGAAAATTTGGGGTTTTTGTTTGTAGATGGGTCTTTTTGCTCGTTCTTTCCTAATCAGAGAGAGCAAAACGGTGTAAAAAGAGGGGTATTGGGCTTATTTGAGCGATTTGGGGCGGGCTTCAGAGGAGCTCAAGGAGATGTTTTAGCTAAAGTCCATCCCGGCCACGCCCCCTGGTGCCCTTTGGATTATTGGACCGCTATCTTGTTTCCTATTATAAATTTAATATAGGGAAATCTGTTATTCCCCCTAAATGCCCGTCGACGCTTGGTTGTAAAATTCCCTTCTTTAAATTTTAAAATGGGCCCAACTTTTACCCTTTTTTTGGAATCAGAATTTACCCTGCTTACAGATACTTTGAGAATTTAAAATAAAACACGGGAACTTTTTTAGTGGGGAAATTTAAGAGACTAACCAGTTTTTGTTTTCCCGGCTGGCCTTTTAAAACCCGACAAAATGGTTATACTCCATAGGTTCCTATATGTTTCGGGGTCCCTGCCTTTTTTTGTTTTCTACACCTTTGTTTATAAAATGGAAAAAAAAAAATACTCCAAATTTTTTGGGGGGGCCAAAAAGCCCGATTTTTAAAAATAATACCTTTATAAGAAAAGCTGTTCTGGTGGCTTTTGGGTTTTCCTTTAAACCTTTTTCCCAATCAATATAGCTTTTCTTAGAACCCTTTTCCCTTTTTGGGAAATTTTCCCGGATTCACAGCTCTGGTTAGAAAAATGAAAACCCCATTTTCCCCCTTAGGGGCCTTTTTTAAAGAAAAATTTTTTTAGTATGGCATTTTTTGGTTGTAAGGACGCCCCAAATTTGCCCTTTATTGACTTTAAACACTTAGGCCCAACAGGGTGGGGGAAAATTTTTTTGTCTTCCGCCAAAGGGTTTTTACGCAGTAGATTCCAAAATTTGCCCTCCTTTCTATTTTGAAAAGGGTTTGGGCCCCAAGATAAACCGATCACATTTTGGGAAATTGATGCAGGTATCAAAATTTATAGGGATTTTTTTTCAAGGGGATTGCTTTAAACCCTTTTTAAAGGGAACATCTCCTCAAAATTTTAAAACCCCCGGGGGAAAACCCCAAATTTTTTGTCTTTCTGCAAGTTGGGGAAGCATTAAAGCCCTGGGTTTTTTTTGGGCCCCCGCCCCGTAAACCTTTTTAAAAATTTTTCCCACAGCCTGCTCGGGAACAATTCTAAACATCTAAAACCTTTTGTCGGGAAAGCATATCAAACTCTTTTTGAGACGAAAAGTTGCCCAAAAAACTGGAGTTTTTGTGTAGGTGGGAAACTTTAAAACTGGGGGCATACCTATACATTGCCCAAAAAGGGGTTTGATTGGGCCCTGTGACCGCTAAGCATTCTAAATGTGCAAATCATGTGGGTTGGAAAAAGAAAATCCGCTCTTTTTTGTTCCCTAAACCCCGGGGCCCTTTTAAATTTCATATTTCCCTAATACTATAAACCTTTGGAGCAATGGGTTTAAAAAGGGTTCTTCAAAAAAACCCTTTATATAAGGGTTTTTATTTTTTTAACCTCCCTTAGCTTTAAATTTAGATATCGTTTCCATAAATCCTCCCTTTAATTTTGGGAGGGTTTTTTATCACAAAACCCAAATTTAACCCGGTTCAGTGCAGCACAGGGAAAAATCTTCAACGACTCCCCCGTCTTTTTGAAGTCAAAAATTAAAACAAAATTTCCCTTTACAGCTCTAAAAACTTGTATTATTTTTGTTCCACATAAAGAAAGCCCAAAGCTAAACTTAGATGGTTTCCCGGGAAAATTGGGCTTTTTCTCTGGTTGCTTTTCCCATATAGTCTTTTTTACATAGTCCATGTGGGTTTTAGATAAAAATGGGGGCCCATTAGTGAAAATTTTGTGTTTTATTTTGTATGATTTTTTGTGCTTTTTTTTATATTTACGGGTTTTGTTTGGGTGTTCTTTCTTTTTGTTTCGATTTGTGGTACCTTTGTCATATGGCAAGTTATATGGTTGTGATGTTATTTATGACCTATTTGACTGTTACTGTATTTTCTTATCAATAAAGTTTTATTCCTTTGCTGAAAAAAAAAGTGTTTCTACAAGTTATTGATTCATAGGGTGTACTGTTTTCCAGTAGGTTTCCCGTGCAATCTTTTAAGTATTTTTGCGGAGGATGTGTTTTTTAAATTTTTAAGACCTTTAAGGCTAATCTTTTTTTTTTTATGCCCTTGGCGTGCCCACAGGGGAAGGAAAAAATATTAGAATCCTACCAGTATTTTACTTTGAGCAGGTTATTGTCCCAGTTTTTTGCCATGGTTTTCGGATTCAGGCTTCCCATTCAATTGTACAGCCGTTTTCCCCAAATGAAAAAAAGGTGGATAATTTTTTCTATTTCCAAGTTTTTTTTCCAAAAAAGGGAGTTTTTTTAAACCCCCTCAGAAAATCCGAGCTGTATAGACTACAGTTCAGATTTGCTATTGAGGTCTACAGGGATGGTTAAACAGTTAGATTTTGACAGTTTGCAAATTTGAAATAGCAGGATTGAAAAATCCTGCTATGTTGACATAAACTAATATTTAAAGCCATAGAATTCTTCTTTTTCTCTTGACTGGATTTATAGATGTAGCAAAGCTTAACCTGACATTTAGGGCAATATGTATGAACGGGGCTGCGCCAGATACCTGGCGTCTTTACAGCCGTTCCCGCGAGCCCCATTCATACATTTTCAAATCTCCAGCACGCCACTCCAGGGCGCATTACATCGTGTCTGCGGTGCTTTGTAATGGTTGTTCGGGGGGGGTTGCAGGACGGGGCGCCTAAACCATATGAAGCTATGGAAATTTTGGGCGCATTTTAGTTTGGAAAAGATAACCACTTTCAAAGTGGTATACCGATCCAAACTGTCGCCCGAGTGGAAATGGTTAATTTATGAAACCCCCTGTATCGGGGGTTTTAAATTTAGGGGCATTCTATGCCTTTTTTTTCCCATGAAAATGGGTCCCACGCCAAATTTCTTTTTTGCGCCCTTAGTGATCAAAGGGGTTGTCCGTTAAAAAAAAAAAAAAAAAAAAAAAAAAAATATATATATATATAATATAATTATATTTTATATATATAGGGAATATGTATGAAAACTGTCTAGGTCTAAGACTTTCTTTTTTTCCCCATAGCAACCAATAGCTCCCCTTGTCCACAGCTCCCCTTTCATTTCATGTAGTGCTCTGAAAAAAAAATGAAAGGGGAGCTCTAGTTGGTTGCTATGGACAACAAAGAAAGTCTTTGACCTAGACAGGTTTCATACATATGGCCCATATATTTTATTGAGGCCAGGTATGGTCCAAAAAACCCCCAAATAAATTAATACTTACCTAGGTATCCTCCACTGCTTTCGCTGGGATCCACTCCTCTTGACTTACGGACACTCCAGACACAGATTAGAGGCTCACACTCCTTTCACTTGCAATGGAGTATGTGTTTGTTCCTCTGTGTCGGGGTGAGAACTTGGAACTTGAGAGGAGCGACTCGCTGGTGGCGCAGGAGCACAGCGGCAGGGACAGCTAGGTAAGTATTATATTTTTTTTCTTTTTTGGACCACATTGGCCACGATTACATTTTTTTTTTTTACTGGACAACCATTTCAATCATGAAACCAGACAATTACTTTTATCTACAATCTATGCTATATAAATAAACAGAATACAAGAACATATAGGTACCAATGGGTGTGGTGATTTTTAAGGGAAACCTAACAATAAATATTAAACAGTATCATTTTATTAACCATATAATATAATGATAACTAGAGGAAAAGTATTTTACCACAGTAACAAAACAGAACCATGACTGGTCAAAGAGACAAAGTAAGAGGGGTAATAATAAACAGAGTCTACTGTTTTCATATGTCTTTCCACTGTATAGGGGAAGGGGCTTTTCAATACCTGTGGCCCCCTGAACACTAACTCACCTTATTCAATGCTTTTTTATGGCTTCTGAGATAAAATATCTGTCTGCAGTTCTACCTGTATGCCAAATAATCTTTGCTGTTTCTGTATTGAATTTATATTTTATTGTGTGTCATTATTTGTAGGTTCAGTGTTCTGTGTATTTTCTACACATATTTGGCGATTATTTTAAAAGGCTCATATTTTTTAGGTTTCTTAATGCTAAATGCCACAAAACTTTCAAAGTTCTTGTTAAGGGGTTGCCCATCTTATAAGCAAATGATAATAGCAGCTCTGGGGCCATCACTTCCGAACAGGGAGGTCACGGCTGCAGCTGCTTATTGGCATTGGTCATGTGCTGCTAATTTACATCACTTTTTGAACAGTGACATAAGTAGAAGTGACGTAGCTGCTGCAGCAAATCAGCAGCTACATCTGTGACATCCCTGTTTGGAAGTGTCCGCGTGTCAATAGAAGACTGGAGAGTCCCGTAGGTAGGCGAGTACGTTTCTTATAATTATTATTTTACTGAGACCCAGGAGCTGCTGCTATCATTTTCTTATGAGGTGGACAACCCCTTTAATAAAAGCAAAAGTAAAGCTAACCCAGAACCTGAAACTACTTTAAATCAATTGTCTCAATTGTCCAACATCTTTGGAAATATCTAATATTAGACTCTTAACCTAATTATATCTTTATAACCTCCTTTTCACAACTTAATCAATCCCCACCCTAGGTAATCATAGGCTTAAAGACGCACAGTTTGTATACTTAATTAAAATCTTTATTCATTTAAACAGCAAGAGCTTCAACAAGCATTGAGGAGGGCAGGACGTAAGCTTGTAGTTGTTGCCTTTAGCTCTGGGAACTGTGGACCATGCAGACTAACAACGCACCATTTGGAGGTAAGTGGAAGATATAGGTTTAGTGTATGTCTTATGTCTGATTTTACTGGTAAGTCCACAGTGATTTATTTTGTTCCATGCAAAACTAAAATAGACCTCAAAGGGGTTGTCTCACTACAAGGATTGCTTTTTATGTTAAAGATCTTGCAAAAACAAGTAAATTTGCAATATGTGTCCATTAACAGTGTCTTACCTATTCTGAAATATCCCCTCTTGTATGGGCTGCATCAGCTCCTCAGGTTGCTATAGCTATAGACCTGTACGATCTCTCCTGATAAGCTGGCAGCACTAGTTGCTATAGCTACAGACCTGGTGTCCTCAGCAGCTCCTCACTGCAGGCCAGTAGTAGCCAGTAGAAGCCAGTAAAGCTAGTAAACATGGTCTGGAATTCACAAATAAACCTGAGAAAACAGCACTGAGGTAATATGAATCAATGTAGTGAGACAACCCCTTTAAACAGCTATCCAGTTTTTTCCTGGAAACACAGTTGGGCACATCTATCAATTCTGGATCAATTTGCGGCAAAAATAATGTCTTACAAGCTTTTCGCCACATTTACTATGTGTTTTAGACAGTTTCAGACGCTTTTCCGGCTAAGGAGGCGTGACCCCGTAAAAGGGGGCATGGCTTAAATACGGCAAAAAATGCACCAGAACTTTGTCGCAGTTTCTGGCGTAAAAGAAAGCCAACTTAATTGTGGTATAAAGCTAGACTAGACAGTTCTAATGTGCACCAGATTTATCAACAATACTATGATAAATGTGGCGCATTGTAAGACTGTGTAGTCTAACTTTACGTTGTCTAAGAGTTAGACACTGTTGATAAATCTGCCCCATTATTCTTAAATCTCCTAAATAATATCAATTGCAGTTGCTGCCACAAACTTTAGTATAGAGTCCGATGTTACATAAAACAGACAGCCCCGATGCAGCAATTGGGAACCCCGCAGATCTTCTCTTCTACGTGATTCTGTTAATTGATAACAACGTCCTGGTTTTGCAATAT
The DNA here is from genome assembly GCA_025379985.1 of Phyllomedusa bahiana. Lineage (NCBI taxonomy): Eukaryota > Metazoa > Chordata > Amphibia > Anura > Hylidae > Phyllomedusa > Phyllomedusa bahiana. The sequence continues at coordinate 19,159 of JAODAL010048160.1, read as the reverse complement.
GTCTACCTGCAAAATTATGCAATAAATATTGATATTCACTAATATTCTTTATTAGTTGCCTGATTTTTCAGGTTGCAAAACCGGGCTCCATTAGTAATCAGTACAGATTAAGAACTGTGTGGAAGAGCACATCCGCGTGAACTCACAAGTGCATTGCAGCCGTCTGGATCATGCAACATCATATCATGCATTTCTGCTCTCTGCACTTAATTGTAATTTCAAAAAGTAATGACAATCATTTCTAGCATTATTAATAGTAATTGAATAGGAAAGTCCCCACAGTTTGTAGGGCTGGATCCAACTCACCCACTTAATCTGTTCAGACCGTGGTGTTGTTATAAGCAAAATCATAAGAAATTGATTTTAGCTCCTCCATGCATTGGAAATACAGATTTCATTTCATAGGCCACTAACATAAAGGGGTGTTCTCACCATGCCGTTTCACAGAGCCTGCTCTTCACAGCCAACTTCAGGCTCACACTTTCTGTTCAGGCTGTGGGTGGTTCTACAGCAGTGATTGGCATATCATCTCTGCTATTCCTAGCTTAGCCTGTTAGAAGGACATTAGTGTTGGAGGTTTCCAAATAGGAGTGCACAAGGCTGCAGAGCTTTGAGGTATAAGAAAATAGTGGTATAGGGAACATGTTTTTATACATAGCAGCCAAACTAAGCAATCATAGGTGCTGTTTACAGCTGAGCAGGGTTTCTTACCATTTCGGAAGTGTTCACACGGCTTATTCAAGCCGGACTTGTGGGACAGATTTTGCCCGCAGTTACGGCTTGAATAAGGGGTGGGACGGGGGGGCGGGGGCGCGGTGGGGGGCTGCTCACCGGCCCCATAGACATTGCATTATTCAGAATGTGCATGTCACTGTCTCCCCCCGCAGCGGATTTGCCGAGCGGGGAGGAGCGACGGAATCCACAGTTCTCTATGAGAACTGTGGATTATCGTAATGACAGGGACGGATTGGAGCCGTACTGCAGCGCAAATCCGGCGTGCAGTACGGCTCCAATCCGCACCCAAATAAGCCGTGTGAACGAGGCCTTACAGCTAAGCAGGAGTTTCTTGACTTTGAGGATTTTATCTATAAAGAGGGGTTTCTAATTAATTACTTAAGCAAAAATCAGGCATTGTATTTATTGTCAGGTGGGTTGAGTTCACTCAACAGGTTTTCTGTTTAAAAACATGCCATGGAATAATTGTCAGAAATCTGGCAATTTTTACCTAACTACTGCAACCAATCAGAGGTTACAGTGCACATAATCTGACGGTCAGGAGTCTGAAAGGGGTTGTCTCAATACAAAGGTTAGTTTTCAACATGAAGGGAATGTTAAATGAAGGCTTTTTGCAAATACATTGGCCTTTTGATATTACCTTGTTCAGAAGATAATAGAAATTTGACCTGCTCTGAGTGCACACAGGTTTGTGTCCTGTTCTCCACATATCAGCTCTATATTTCCAGCTCTTCTAATTGCACTGACATGACTGCAGGAGATGTGATCTATAGTGCAGAGAGCTTGAGAGCTCAAAGTAAACAATCAAAAGTAATTCATGCCCTTGGTTTGTTAGAGATAACACAGTCTGATCTCAAGCTGCCATTCATCCTAGTAACATCACCTTCTTCTTTCTGTCAGAGCAGGAAGGTAACCATAGAAACCTGTGTGCACTCAGAGCAGGTAAAATCTCTCTTATCTTCTGAACAAGGTAATATCAAAAGATCAATATATTTGGAAAAAGTCTTCATTTAATGTTCCCTGCATGTTGACAGATAATCTTTGTCTGTTGCCCCTTTAAGGCAACTGAGGCCCACTTTCTTCCAGCAAAAGCATGGCTGGAAGAAAGATCAGTACAAAGGTGAGTATGTGTGTTTTTTTTATTTATGTATTTTCTTAAAAACCCAGCAGCAAACTCTTACTTAAAATGGGGAGGGACAGCCCATGAAAGGTGTTACAAGAAAAACATGACTGATTTCCTCCAGAAACAACTCCACCATTCTGCAATACCAGACCAGGCCATGGACAAGAGTGGAGCTATTTCTGAAGTAAATCAGTCATGTTCCTTATTTCATACCACTCTTTAACTACTTCTTCCTTCCTTTCAACCTACTGATGGAGGATTCTGATTTATTCAGTTATTTAAGGATGTAGATAATATTCTTAAAATGACTAACAGAGCACTTCTGTTTTTTTACAGTCACTGTGCAATGAGATGCCGGATGTAGTGTTTATTAAAATTGATGTTAGCAAAGCAGATGTAAGTAGTAAATCTGAATGTAATCATATATAGATAAAAATCATTTTCCCCAAGCTGACAGTAACTCTGTTCTAATAAAATGATTGTATTACTATTCATTTTTAGGAATTTGTAGAGTGCCATCAAATCTGTGGAGTACCTGCATTTCATTTCTTCAGGAATATGCAGCTGGTATGTTATAACAAATTTGCCTTTACAAAGTCAAGCACTAGATTTTAGTACAGTTGGTTCTTCATTTTGAATGTAGTACATCTCAGTAATTTAAAAAAAAATAGTAATGCTTTGCAGTTGTGGATGCACACTGTAAGGTACCATTTCCACACTCTGGATTTGACATGAATTTTGGTGTCAATTCTGCACCGCAATTTGCATCAAATTCGGTTACACTCCACATTCAGTATTAATGCAACCTGGAATGGAATGGAAAATATTTGCATGGACATTTGCATAAAAACCAAAAACAGAGTAAATAAGTAGCTACTTATTCAAGTGGATTCTGCACCAGAAATGTACAATGAATTCAAAAGCAACATGTGAACATTCCCTAAGAAAACTAAACATGTGTATATCTATTAAAGGGGTTCTCTCGCTACAAATGATTGGGTTTTAATTAAAAGATCTTTAAAAAACAAGCAGCAATGTCCTACTGATTTTGAGTTATCCCTGTTAGTAGTAGTACATCAGCTCCTGAAATCCCTATAACAGCTGACCTGTTGATCTTTATCTCACTGGCTGCCAGTCCTGGTGACTCATCTGTTTCTGAATACAGGTCAGAGCACAGTGCCCCTCCCACACAGTATGCCTCTGTAGGGAAGGGAGGGCTATGGCTTCTGTGTCTGTGTAGCTGGATTAACCCTGTGTGTGCCTGCTCCTTCCTGTTCTCTACACAGATTGAGGAGAGCAGAGATGAGGCTGATCTGTAGTCAGTAGATATGACAGCAATGAAGTGTGTTACTATAATCATGATGTGTCTGTGGAGCTGTGACTATACTAATAGAACAGATCAGGGTGTCATGCTCTGCTGTATTAGTGACACATCCTGAGTATAGTAACACACTTCACTGCTGCCCTGTGTCTGTTCTGACAGGGTTTGTTTGTTGTTGCGGGAGATGTGGAGATTCGTATGCTAAGCAGGGGGTATAGGAATACTTACATCTCCCCTGCTCGGCTCTTAGTATACACAGCTTCACAGACCTCTACACACTCATAGATCAACCCTCTTCTGTCTCCTGACTCAGCTGTGATCCAGCAGCCTGCAGCAGACCTAGGCAGGCACACACAGGGTTAACCCTGGCAGCAAACCCCCTCGCTCTCCCCCTGCTGTATAGAAGTTATGGAGGAGAGCTTTCTGTGTGCTGAGGGGAGGGGGGAAGAGGGAGGAGAAGAGGCAGACAAGAAGCACGCCCCTGAATTCAAAAATCCTTTGCTGCCAGACACTGAGGTAGGCTGAAAGCTTGTAGTGAGACAACTCCTTTAATGAAAATCTATTGGTTCCTCTCCTCAAGGAGAGATTTTTGCCCTTTTGAAGCCACTCTTGCCTCTCACCCAGCCAACCAGTAAGTTCTACACTGCACTGACGAGGGGCAAATACCCTGAAACAGCTGTCTGTAGTTGAACTTAACTGGTTTGGCTCAAATCCCTTTCACATTGCTCCTGCGAGCTACATGTGAACTGAGGATAACTACATCCAAAAGAGTGCGCTTTGGAGCTCCTCAGCTCTTTTCCCATAAGCCTTTGCTTTATGCAAAACAGTCAGTGAGGTCTGAATGGCAAGTAAACACTCACACCGACCAATTTATTGGTTCCTCTCCTCAAGGAGAGATTTTTCCCCTTTTGATGTAAACTTCTAAATCATATAGTGGTCCCTTAACAATATTTATTGGCTCTGGGACAACCATTTTATGTTGAAATCATAACTCTATGTAAAACTGGTAATTGGTTCTCAGTTTCCAAAATGTTACCCAACATAATGCAACATGAAAATTAAGGAAAATAAAGCAGATTACTAATATAGTAAGTAAGTCCTTATACAAATAACAGTCACAAAGAGATGCTGGAAGCTGAAATCATTTTCTATTTGAGAACAGGAGCTTTTTTGGGTCATGTACTTTATACACAATTTACGAGAATAAAAGAAAATAGGACCCTCATCTGGTGCCCAAAGTAGCTGGTCATCCTGGCATGTTTAAGAAGCGGTATAGAATATGAAGTACTGCACTATACTGTGGAGTAGTACTACTAGACCGCAAGTCACTGCACGTACTTTACTAAAACAGGAGTTTTACAAGTAAATTGTTCATGATAATTGGCTGGATCATTGTTTGGGCCATTGAATGTTGAAACCACACTCATACCAGACAACATACCAAAACAAACTATTTTGTGTTGAAAATATTGTGTCCTGAGGCCATTGTAACTTAGGGATCACTGACCATAAGTTCACACTGCATAAAAGGATGTTGAAAAATATGTTTATATTTCCAAATTATATTATACAGTATGTGCAATTCTTCATAAATTTTTATGAACATTTTTTTCCTTTAATGCATTTATCCTTCCTTTTTTAATGCATTTGGTCACATTTATAACTTAAATATACCAATTATTCACCAGTTTTGCTTTTTTTTGTAGTCCAAATTGACTCTATGTTTTAAAATTAACCGCGTAAAAAGCATTATAAACCAAGCCTTAAGATAAAAAATTCCCATTGTCTCCATATGAAATTGAATGTCAAAATATACATACCGGATGTGAACTGGATTTGGCATCTGTGAGTTATGTCTCCCAAATTGGACCATGTACATGAGGCCTTATTACATGGCATGTACTGCACAGCATTTAGTTAATTATTGTACATGTAACATAGCCCCCTGTAATATATAACATACAATCATATATTCCTGATAAGAAAAGAAAATGTTATCAAATTTACTAACAAGTGTGTTCTATTCTAGGTGTACAAATTCCAAGGTGGAAATGTTGACTTTCTAAACAGCAAAATTCATGAACTAAGGTTCCAGATTTAATGTGCTGCAGTTTTAAATAAATACATTAAATTTACAATAAATAAGATAATGAATTTCAAAAAGTCTGTCAGTTTTTTTTTTTTTTACAGTACTGTATATGTCAAATATTGTTTATTAATGTAATGGTGTAAAATAATCACTCCTCTGTTGCCTGCCAATCATTGCAATACTGGATAATTGGATCAATATCACGGATTCTGTCATCTCCTTAACCCCCATTTTTTCTGCTCCATCAGATAATCTTGAGTTAAAGTACTTATTATAGTACTAAATACTAATATACTAATATAGTTTGCTACACTGAAAAATCCTAAGACCAAAATAAACTCATGTAGTAGAAGTCAAGTGTATTTACCTTAAAGCGGTATTCCCATCTCATTGGTTAGCTTTAAATAGGTCAGCAAAGTTAACTAAAGATTATTACTACATACATTGTTGTTCTGATTTGGCTTTAGAGCAGTTATCTTCTTCTTATGTACAGAAGGTTTCCTAGGCTGTCAACCACCCCACTCTGCTTTAGCAGCCTTGGTTAGGATGTTGTGTCTTATCAGCAGCACAGGAGCTTGATTAGCCTTCTTACTGACACATTTTAAAGGGGTTCTCTCATCAGAGTGTTTTCAGGTAGCCTGCTCTTCACAGCCATCCTCAGGCTTCAAGTTTCTGGTTATGCAATGAGTGGTTCTACAGCACTTACCTGACATTTTAGCTCTGCTATTCCTATCCTAGCTTGTTACAGGGACATTGGTAAAAGAAGGGGTTTAAACAGCAGGGCAGAAAGCTACAGACTCTAAAGCATAAAAGCTTGTCAGTAAGGAATATAAATAAGTTCCTGTGCTCAATTTTTTTTTTAAAAGTCAAGCCGAACTGAGCTTTCTACGGTTCATTCGAGAAAAATTCATGTTTGGCATGTGCGCTCGACGCGCCATTTTTAGTTTCACTTGCAGCTGTTTCCTGCAGTTTTGCCGGCCAGCCAATCAATGCACAGCACAGAGAAGTGTAAAAAAAACGTCACCACAGAGTATGTAGGGATCTCATTGGCCGCTAAAATCAGATGACCCTGTTATGTGTATGTCACTGTATTTCCTGTTGAACGCCATTTCAAGTTTACTCTCTGTACTGAACACACTGCTCTCTCTTTGTGCTTGCTTGAATGCAGGCAGGTACACCATTTCTCAGCGATTTTACACAGGAAAAGCTGCAATTTAGATTAGTCGGGGGAGGGGCAGCTAGCTTAGGGAATCATAGCAATAGTTAGGGAGCTGGGAAGTTTTGTATAGCTTTTGCATAGTGAATAATTTTGTATAGCTGGCTGCATCTTTCCCATCATTATTCTGAGTGCCCAAAAGTTAATTTTACCAGTTTTGGGGGTACAGCTACTGTAGAAGACACCGTTAACACATATTCCATAGAAAGAAATATGTTTGTAATACTATTTTCTTGCGGCAAATTTTTGGGATTCAAGAAGAATTCTGTGTCGTACTGTTGCTGCCAGGGTTCTTCCATAAGACCCTGTTCAACAGATATTCCATAGAAAGAAATCTATTTGGAATACTATTTGCTTGGGGCAAATATTTGGGATTCAAGAAAAGTTGTGATTTGCATTGTTTGCAGTAGAGTTCTTTAATAAGAGACCGTGAACAAATCTTTAGCTTTTTAATATTTATCTTTTTGAACATGAAGCGAACTAGAGGTGGTAAGGGAGCAAGGAGGGGCATAGGGCGTGTAGTTAGAGGCACTCCTTCCAGTGCTCGGGATAACACACAAGCGAGCACATCTTCAGTCCAGGACCGTCAGGCCTGTCATCGCTTGGTCGGTTCCCTGTGTGTCTCATCTCTGAAGAGCATCACCAATCTGTTCTTCAGTGGTTAACAAACCCTGCATCCAGCGGTTTTACCTCCTATTCTTCTCAGTCACGGCCACAAATGTCATCATCATCATCATTAGAGATGAGCAAATTTCTCAAAAATTCGATTAGCCAGATTCGTTTGACCTGAATTTATTTGCAGTGAATCCCATTAAAAAACAGCTATTTACTGGGTGCGGAGAGCCTCTATGGTGTTGTAGAACATTGTGCCATGCTCAAATGTGCATAGGGAGCGTGGTTTTGTAATGAAACAATGCTGTGTTTTAGTATGACACACAGACGACAGGCGCTGCTCTTAGAATCGATTCACACTTCACTTCTCTACGCAGTTACGGAGGCAAAACTGACCAAACAACTCAAGTGGGAATGCAGCCTCACAAGGTAAGACAGTGCCAGTTAGAAGGAACTGAGCTATGGGCCAAGATCCTACTATAGCGTCAAAGAATGCACTCTTTTTACACCATCATCAGATGATTCTACAGATTATGACAGAACCTGTTCTGTTAAACTCTGATACATGTAGAACCCCTCCACCTTCCCGAAAGTATGGAGAGGATGTCAGCAGTAATTTTGCATTGACGTGACTGATCATTTTACCCTACCTTTGATCCAACAGTGTGTGGTTTCAATCATTCAATAATCCATCAGTATTGCTAAAGCCAAAAACAAACAGGAGTTGATCCAATACAGAGGTCACGAGTAAATGGGATATTTGCATGTCTTCTGTGTTTTGTATCCACTCCTGCTTTTGGCTACCTAATCGTCAGACAATCCTGATGCAAACAAAGGACCATGTCATACTGGCCTCACGGCTTTCCCAAAGACACAATCGGTTCTGTTTCTCCTTTTCATTCCTTCTGACAGATGAAAAGAAGGGGAAAACCAAACATAGTGGCAACGTCATAGAGTGGTGGAGGGTGGAAACAGCATTAGGAAACCACAGGGTGGTCGAGTGAAAGAGTGGTCAGTTGGCAGCAGCATGAGTAGGCCACAGAGTGGCACAATGACACAGTGAGGAGGTGACAGCAACATGAGTAGACCACAGAGTGGCACAATGACAGATTGTGGAGGTGGAAGCAGCATGAGTAGGCCACAGAGTGGCACAATGACACAGTGTGGTGGTGGCGGTAGCAACAGCAGCAGCATCAGGCTGGAGAGTTTCACACTGACAGATTCAGGAGGTGGCGACAGCCTCAGAAGTCTTCATAGTGGCCTACTGAAGAGTGGGGAGGTGGGTGGCAATACCAGTCCCTGGTAAAGATGGTGGGTGGTAGATGGAGCAGCTGGCAGCAGATGTGTGGCATCAGGTGGGTGGCAGCATCAGAATAGTAGCTGAGGCAGGTAGCCAGAAGAATCCAGACTCATTTCTCAAAGTTTTGGTGAGGCGTCATGGCTGATCTAATCTGATGCATCAGGCATTGGTGTGTGGAAATCCTGGCCGATCCACGCCTGATTCATCTTGACAAAGGTGAGTCTCTCCACATTTCGGGTGGACAAGCGAGTTCTCCTTGTGGTAACTATGGCCCCCACCACACTGAACACCCGCTCTGATGCCACACTTCTGGGACACTACAGCTTCTCCAGTGCAAACTCGGCAAGTTGCGGCCACAAATCCAGTTTGGCTGCCCAGCAGATCTTCTATGTGGGGTGGCAGAGTGCTGTCCAAGTAAGCTACCACCTGCTGGTTCAAGGTCTGCTCCAGGTCCTGCTGATGCTGGTGAGTATCTTCCTCACTAGGTGGCTGAAGAAAGCTGCTCATCAACGACTCCAGACTCAGGTTGCTGCTGATGGAGCTGGTACTGCTCCTACCCACTCACCCCCTCACAGCAGCCGTGGCAGTGGTATGTGAGCACCTGCAAGAGGATGTACAATGGCATGGCTAGGCAGCGGTTAACTGACTACCTAGGATTTCTTTATAGTACTTGAGTTTGTCCTCCCTCTCGGCAGGTGAAATAAAGGCCTCCATTATTGACTGGTAGCGAGGGTCTAAGAGTGTGGAGAGCCAGAAGTCATCCCTCTGCCAGATAGTGACTATTCAGCTGTCACTAGCCAGGCAAATCAGCATGCAGTGGGCCATCTGGGCAAGTGACTCTGAGGGACTCCCTGTCTCCATCTTCACTGTATACTACCATGGTGTGTCTGGGTCATCTGCCTCGTCTTCTTCATGTCCCTCTACCTCCTCCGGCTGCTCCTGCTCCTCCTCTCCTGTCACCTGGGTAGAAAAACCACTCATTTCACCAGACACTGCTTGTGCTCCAATGTCCTCCTCCAGTTCAGCCCCCACCGGACTCATGTGGGTGCGAGATGTAGTCACCACATCTCCAGTCCCCTGACCAGACAGATTTTGCAGCATCTGTTCCAGGACATGAAGCAGTGGAATGTCGTTATATTCATCCCATAGTCCTGGTGACTGACAAATAACGTAGTCTCCTCAAAGGGCCTGAGAACACGTCAGGTGTCACGCATGAGCTGCAACTGGCTGACATCAAAAGTACACAGGGGAGTACTTCTGTCCACTTGTATCATCAAGAAATCATTAATGGCCTTTCTCTGTTCATAGAGTCGGTCCAACATATGGAGGCTGGAATTCCAACGGGTGGAAACATCGCATATCAGCCTATGTTGGGGGGAGGTGGTTCTTGCAGATGGAGGGAAGACTTGTGGCACTGTTTGACAAAAAGATTGAACACGTATGCCATGCAGGGAGCATGGCTCAGCCCTCTTTGGCGCAGCACAGACACCATGTTCCTTTCATTGTCTGTCACCGTGGTTCCAATTTTCAGTTGTCGTCGAGAAAGCCACAAATCGATTTCGTGTTGCATGACGTGGAGCAGTTCCTCCCCTGTGGGACTTCGCTCGCCAAGGCAAACCAGGTATAGAACTGTGTGACACATGTGGTATGTGTGTGACACGTGTGTGGTATGATGGAGGAGCACTTAGACTTGTGGAGGCTGAGAAGGTGGAGGAGGAGGAGGCAGACATGGGAAAAGGATCAGCAGTTTGACAACGCGGGGAGAAAGCGGCGTCTCCTGTCCATGTTGCTGGTGTGACTGGGAAGGAATCATATTCACCCAATAGGCCGTAAAGGACAAGTACTTGGTTGTGTCTGACGAGAACACTGACTCTTGGCTGGGGTTCTCAGATGTTATCTGGGAGGAAGTGGATGACCGAGACAAACATTCAGGAACCGTTGATTTGCTGGTCAACATACGGCCACTAGATGACACCGGTAGCTTAGCATCGCCAAGTGACCCCTGCTGCGATGTCCCTTTACTGTGCTGTGACCTGTGGCTGCTCCAGGAACATTTGTGCCACTGCCACTTGCATGTGAAGGGCCTACCACCTCTCTGTCTGACATACTGTTTGATCAAAAATGTACAATACAACAAACTCTGTTTAATGAAGATGCCTGTATATGATAAATACACACACACTGGATTTGACACAGAATTCCCCACAAAAAGTGGATAAATGAACTCATGGGTACAAAATGAAATACCCTACAGAATGAACGTGATGGATTTCAGGCGTTTATGGGGCAGAAACACACACCCTGGATCTGACTCAGAATACCCCACAAACAGCGGATAAATGAATTCTTGGGAACAGCAATATCCCAAAATAAAAAATGCTGGTTCAGGAACAGGTGTGTATATGACAATGTAGTGCTGTTACAGCCAGATGCTTACTCATCAAAACACGTCACTCCAAAGATACAGATTAGGGTTAAAACAGACCCTGGCTCGCTTTATTCTTCATATACTGTAAATAACAGGTGAGAGTACAATATTTCCAACCAACATTACAACAAAAACCCTAGGCCATCTAGCCTCCGAACATAAGTGTCCTTCACTGATCATGGTCTGAGTCTACTGCCTAGCCCTTTATTAGGTTAGCAGGACCTGTTCTCCAAGCTGAGAGCCCGATCTGATAAACTCACCCATTTCTTTAAGAACACACCAAGGTGGCTCCTGATAAGATCAGGAACCCATGAGACAGCAATCCCAAAAACAAATAGACACCCAAGATGTCACAAAACATATACGGCAACATGTATGAATGGGGCTGCACTATTTTTTCGCGTGCTTTGAGCCAAACAAACTGCCGTAGCTGTGTTCTATAAATGTATGAACCGTCAAACGCTAAAACTTGGTGCAATCTACACCAGACACGACACTTTGAATGCACCAGAGATGTGCCAAAAGTGCGCCAAAGTTTGGTGCAAAACTATTGGACAAATCCAACCAGAATATAGCTTGAATATCATTTACCTTACTTTTGAAGATTTTCTGACATCAATGAGTAACTGACAAAGCAATATGTCTTGAGGCAATTGAGTAACTGTCTTTGCCTTAGTGCTCGAGTAGGCCCAAAGGTCCCTCTGCCATATAAGAAGACACCAGCATTATAAATGATACCTCATAGGTAGAAAATGGAGGACATCTGGGGTTTTGAGCTTATTTAGTCTTGAGAAAAGACGGTTACGAGAAGACAGGATTAATTTATATAAGTATATAAATGGTCACTACAAACAGTAGGGTGAAAGCTATTTCATGTAACATCCTCTTAAAAGACAAGGGGACTTTCCCTTCCTCTAGAGAAAAAAGTATTCAACCTCCAGAGTAGAAAAGCCTTCTTTACCCTGAGAACTGTGAATCTGTGGAATAGCCGCATGAGGAGCTGGTCACAGCAAGACCAGTTGAAGGTTTCAAGAAAAACTTAGCTAACTACCTAAAACTTAAAAAATATGAATACTTATGTAGCTGTATAAAATTCTAGATTCAGTCTGACGGCAATTTTGGGATCAGAAATAAAATATTTGTTTAGGGCAGAGTGATTCTTGCCTTATAGGATCTAAGCCTTTATAAGGAGGGGAAGCTTAAAAATTACCTATCCCCCTCCCTTCATCCATATCTTTCGCTATTTTTAGTTGAACTTGATGGACATATGTCTTTTTTCAACCGTACTGTGTAACTATAAGTCATACAGCTGCCTTAATCCTTAGACAACCAAAATATATACAGTATATATGTTCCAGTTGTCAATGCACTATGAAGCTGAAATGTGAACGCATATGGTTCTCTTAATGACAGATTAGGCTGTATAGTGCTCTGTTATTATAAATACTAGGCTAAGGCTGCTTTCACACAGTACATTTTAAGTTAATTTTTTATGCATTAATTGCTGTGCATTCTGCAAAAAACGTACCAAAAACGCACTGTGTGAAAGCACCCTAACACTGCATCAGCCCAATCTTCCTGAAGTGTCTGGAAATTGAAATGGTCAGTACTCCTTCAGGAAAAAAAGCTATAAACCATGCTTAATGTAAGTGCTGTGTTCTGCAATAGGACCCAGATACAGGAAGCTTCCAGGCTGGGATCACCATGTCATGTATGAAGGCTCAGGTCTCCTTCTTCAAATGTTGATCCAGGAAATAACTACGAAAGTCTGATGAAACATTGCTGTAACCAAATGACAACAATGTAACTATTCTGTTATAAGGAATGCTCAGAAATGTGTAAGTCTCTTGTGTTGGACCTGCATGTACCGGTTCATTTTATTATGATTAAATGATGTTGCATTTAAATCCCCTCAGCCGTGGAGACCTTGGTTTTTCTATATATGGTTAAAAATTGTTGTCCATTATCCATTATAATCCATGTGGTGTATGCCTGAGCTTGAAAAAAGTATCTAAAGGTAATTCTCCAATTTTGCACACTATGAATAAATGTGGATTTCTCGCTACCATATCTCAGATGATAGGGACAGTAAAAATAAGCACTTTTGCAATTGGTTTGCATTACCTAAATCACTTAGTATAGCATATCTGAGCTAATCTGTGCATCTATAGCTATTTCTGCAGCAGGTGGACAGGACACGCCCCCTGTGCTGTGATTGGCTGCCTGCACGTTCTATGTTTGCTCTTCTCTGAGCTGTGGAACATGAAATTGAAACTGCGAGTGATGGCGGTGTCTGTGTAATGAAGGTTGCCTCAGCTCCTCTCTATGCTCCTATCTCAGATCTATGTAAAGGATCTGGGCAATTACTGAGTCTCTAGCTGCTAGATGCACTCTCTCCTTATATAATACAGCCTTATATAGTCTGCTCCCATCACCCATATAACAGCCTTATACAGTCTGCTCTATCTCCTGCCTGATAACAGAGGGGGGTGGGGGTGGGGTGGCAACGTTCCTTTCTTACAGCAATGCAGGTATTCTGGTTACAAGGAGCCTGTGGAGCCTGGAGCTGACAGCACTGCAGACTTTAGAAGCATGTAGGAGGGCTGCAGAGCTGTGACACTCCCTCCCTTCTACTGCTAACACAGAATGATTATGTCACAACTCTTCAGTGAGGAGAGACAGGCCCCTGGATTTGAAGCTGTAACAGATAGAAACAGCTCAAGTCTGCGAAAGCGTGTAATGATAAATCTTCTTTAACTATGCCTTCTTTGCCCTCCATATTAATAGTGTCCTCTTTTGTGCTTCTACACAATAATACCAATTCCCTTTGTGCTCTCACAAGGTAATGGTAACCCATTTTTGCACCCAAAATGTAATACCCAAGGTCCTTTAACAAAGGATGGAAATAGTTATCGATGTTCTAAATGTTAAAGAAAAGCAACAACTAAAAGAATGGTTAAAAAATAATGAATGAAGTGCAAACATTTTATTATTTGTCTGCCATTCCCTGTGACACACCTTGCCAGCTTTGCCAATGCTAACTTTGCTGTGAAAGATAGCTATAATTGATTTTCTAATCATCTGGAGAAGTTTCTAAATTTAACAGGCAATGACACGCCCAATTTATGGAATTTATTTTACACACCCAAAAAACAGCACAAAAATACTGTACACATCAGCTAGGTCTCTACACATTGACAAGGGTCTTCTACCTAATGAGGTACCTTACCATCTTTTGAGCCACATTTGATGCCTCATACCTAGCCATCCAGTAAGTCACAGGTGTCAAACACAAGGCCCGCGGGCCACATCCGGCCCGTGGGCTTGTGTTATCCGGCCCGGTACATTTTTCAGAGTTCAGTAAGCACTGCGGCGGTCATTTCGCGGCTCTCACTTGATAATCCTTACTGAGTGGGAGCCGCAAAATGACTGCTGCAGCGCTTACTACACTGCTGTTATAGCCCCTCCTCGTTTGCGTGGCGCCGTCTTCTGCGGAGCAAGATGGCGCGCACGGTACCTTGTGGTCTGAACTCCCGTCTCCGCACCGTACCGCCTCCCTCCCGTCTCTGTGGCCAGGACCTGAGTCTTGCTGCCGGACCCAGAGAACAGAGGCAATCAGGTGAGCCAGGCCAGAAGTCATTCCCCCCCGCTCTCTGATGTTAAGTGCAGTCTTTCCCTCACACTACCTGCCGACTGCCAAGCTCTGGGAAGGCCCTGACACCACAGCCTATGAAAAATAATTAGTTCTTTTTTTATTTTTATAATGATTGTTGTTAAATGTACTGGATGTTTAGTGGCCACTGTGCCACTAGTTGTGGTCAGCACTGCTGACATATCATTAATTGGCTGTTATTAACCCCTTCACGACCTTGGACGTATGCATATGTCCAGGTGATTTGGGGGGTCAACGCACCTGGACGTATGCATACGTCCTGAGGATCGCGCGAACTACAGCTGACATGCCGCAACATTGGCCCCGACTGGAGATCACTCCTGGGGGGCAATTAACCCCTTAGTTCTCGAAGTCGCGATAACTAAGCAAGACACAGAAGAATCAAGCAGCTCCTGCCTTGTGACAGACTGCCCGGAAGGTAAAGTTTGCCTTCCGGGATGTCTGTGACGTCACCATGCATTATGAGTGTCAGTTGCCATAGAGAGCAATATACAGCAGAAAGCTGTGTATTGATTTCTATTATAAAAATGATTTTCCCTATGGAAAGTAAAAAAAAAAGGTGAAAAAGTTTAAAAAAAAAAAAAAGAAAAAAAAAGGTGAACATTAAAACACAAACACGAAAAATAAAATAAAAACACGTACATCGCCCTTTTCCCCTTTACAAATGCCAATTGCCCCAAAAAAGATAGAAAGTAAAGTACCCATATTTGGTATCGCCACGTGTGTAACGACCTGCCCTATACATCTGTCTCGTTAATGAACCCGCACGGTGAATGCCGTAAAAAACTCTAACTGTTAAGGAGACATTTCATTTATACAGTTTTAAAATTATGTCGGCCCTTTAAGGTCCACCATGAGGCTGATGTGGCCCCCAGTGAAAACGAGTTTGACACCCCTGCAGTAACTTCTACTCTGCACTGATGAGGGTCAATTGCCCTAAAACATCTGTCTGCAAATGAACAAACTAGCATGACTTTAATCTCTTTCCATTTGTAGGGTTTTAAAGTGGGATGTGACTTGGGGAAGTACATCAAACCCAAAGGGGCACTGTAGTTTTCCAGATCTTACCCAATCCCTTTTTTAGAATATTAACATCAAAATAATAGTAGATCAATCATTATATATACCAACATTTCCACAGCCTCAGTAAAGGGGGTACATTTACAAACAAAATCAGAGTAACTATGTTCGGAACTCCGATAGAAATTAATTGGGAGGACAAGCACACACCTCACTCTCCCCATTCTCAGAAATGGTCAGCTCGTAGTGAGCTACAAGCCTACCTGCAGCATAGTATAGTGCTGATGGGAACACTCCATTAAAGCTCTTGATGTCGGGACCTAATCTGATTCTCTGGGATTTTATATTCCAGAAAATACAAGAAAAGTATTACGATGAGACAGGCGGGTTTGGATAATTCATGAAGTTAAAAAGGTATTCCCATTACTCTGGTTAGCTTTTAGTATACATGCAAAGGTAAATAAAGATTATTACCATAT
The DNA here is from genome assembly GCA_025379985.1 of Phyllomedusa bahiana. Taxonomy (NCBI): domain Eukaryota; kingdom Metazoa; phylum Chordata; class Amphibia; order Anura; family Hylidae; genus Phyllomedusa; species Phyllomedusa bahiana. The sequence continues at coordinate 3,163 of JAODAL010048160.1, read as the reverse complement.
ACATTGCTGTTCAGATTGATCCTTGACTATTGATCCTTGGCTAACGAAAATAAAGAAATAAACATGATTTTATTGTTTTAATATTTTTTTGTTCCCCCCATATTATCATTCGTTTTAATAACATCGGGCCCCATTCTGTATGTTTATAATTTGATTTCGGCCATGTTACGGTTTTATTTCAGTTTGCTTAAAAAAAAAACCCATAGGAGCGTCGCTCGCCTCCCCATTGGTAAAAATAACGGCGCCCCTTTTAACTTAGCCAATCACAGAGCGCGCTCAGAATTTCCTTTTTCCCCATAGAACTCTATGAAAATAGTCGCGCCTGATTTGGGTAAGTGGACGAGCCCCCGCCGCTTTTAACCAATCAGCCGTTTTCCCTTTTTTTCGAATTTGAACTGTCCCGCCTTTGAATATGATTGGGGAATTTTTCCCATGGATAAATGGACATTGTCGCTCCTATTTGGGGTTGGTCAATTCTCCTCCATAGGGTTATAATGGGGCATTTGCTCCTATTTTGATTGGTCAATTCTCCTCCATAGGTTAGAAAGGGACATTGTCGCTCCATTCTGATTGGGGTTTTGCGCCAGAGAAAACTTAAAAAAATTTAAACTGTTTTCCCGGCAATTCCTCATTGCAAATTCCCATGTACGCCGGTCCGGCGACAAAGCGTTCTCGGGTTCTTACTGCTTTATTTTAAAAAAGGGGTTTGTCTTTTTCTGATAAGTTGACACTTAATAAAAATGATTTTTTTATTTAAAACTTCATGCCCAAAAGCGCTGACTGCCCAGATTTCAGAGGCCCCCTCTCCCTAAAATAAAGGAAAAAAAACCCCGCGCTTCTTGGGTATACAAGGCCCCCCCCTAGCCACAATCACTCTTTCTTTTTTTTACTGTATTTTGAACTGTCCCGCCTTTGATTTTGATTGGGCCAAACTTCTCCTAGGGAATAATGGGAAATTTGTCGCTCCTATTTTATTTTTAATACCCTTTTAAGGGTTTAAAAAGGGGAATCGTCGCTCCTTTCTGATTTCTGGTTTATGCCGACCAATGGAATAGCTTAAACAATTTGAATTACTGTATTTCCCGCGATTCTCTCTATTCAATTCCCATTTAGCGCCTTCTCGGGGACAAAAGGTTGTTGGGGTTTTTAACGCTTTTTTTTGTAAGAAAAAGGGGTTTGGCTCTTTATCTGAAATGTTTTACATTTTTAAAAATGATTTTTTTAAAAATTTACTTAAACCCCGGCAGGGCGCTGATTTTCCCGAGATTTCAGAGCGCCCCAATTTTCTCTCCATAGAAAATTTTTTTTGGGAGAATAAGCTCGTGCTATCGGGGGGGGGGGGGGGGGGGGGGATTGGGGGGGGGGGGGGGGGGGGGATGGGCCAAGCCCCCCGGGGGGGGCTTTCTCAGCCAATCAGCTTTTTTTCTTTTCCTTTTTAAATGTATTTTGAATTATCCCGCCGGGGGGATTCTGTTTGGTCTAAACTTCTCCCATAGACTAAAAGGGGGTTTTTGTCGCCCCTATTTTTTGTTTGGGCCCGGAGTAGCCAAGCCCCCGCTAGCTGGGCCAACCCAGCTTTTTTTCCCTTTTTTTTTTAACTGTATTTTTTGAATTATCCCGCCTGGATTCTGATTGGTAATCCTTCCCCATGGGTTTTTAATGGTTCACTGCGCTCCTATTTGTTGGGGCTGGTTCATCCCCGACCAAGAGAAAAGGTTTCAAAAATTTAAAATTTTACTGTTTTTCCCCCGGCAATTTGGGAATTCATAATTCTTGATATTTTCCCGGGTTTCTGGGGTTTTTTGGGGGGAAAGTTTTTTTTTTTTTTAATTATTTTTATTTTTTAGTTCACCCCTTTTTTCTGACATTTTTCCCCCGCCTTTAAAAAGGGCGAATTTTTTAAATTTCTTTTACTCCCTTGCAAGGAGGGGACGCCGGATTTCTGTCGGATCTTCGATCCCTTCCTCCCCATGTTCCGCCTGTTTTCTTTTTGGGCCTCTGGGGGGAGCATTTAGCCCAAAAAAAAAAACCTGGTCTGCCTGTGGGGAGCTGCCGAGCCCCTGAAAATGCGCCTCGCTTTGCCAACTTCCATCGTAAATGCCTCGAATTTTTCAAAGGCGGGCCCCGGGCGTCCCCCCCGGGAAAAGGCCTACCCCGCCCCCAAATTCCCGCGCCCAACTGCCCCCCTTTTTCATGGGGGGCGCAGCTGAAAGTGGCGAACGGTTTGCGCCTAACACTAAATTTTCCCCGTGCCCGGGACGGGGGGATTCGGGCTGGGGGCGCAATATTAAAAGGCCAAAAAAAACGGGGGGAAAAAGCCCGATCAACATGGGGGCCCCCTTTAATATTTTGGGGAAAAAAAATTCCTTTTGTTGGCAACACAGCAGTCAAAAGTTTTTTTTTAGTTGATGATGGGGGTTTCCCCACGTTCAGGGGGAATTTTTGGTCCCCCCTTTTTTTTGGGCAGTTTCATCTTTTAAGTCATTAAATTTTGAGGGGCCCGTTATTAAACTCAGAATTTTCAACCCCTCCATAAGTTTTCTAGGGGACAAAGGGTCGGGGATACGGGCTAGGCCCCTCCATGCCCTTTAAAAGTGTTTTTTTTTGGAGCCACCCCTTTGTTTGCCTGGCTGTATTTTTTGGGTCTTTTTTTCCCCGGGTCCCCCCTCCCTAACCCTTTTTTTAATGCCCTGGCGGGGGGGAAAGGGGGGTTTGTCCTCGGGTTTTTTTATGAAAATTTGGCTCCCCCCCTTTCCCCCCCTTTGATGCGGGGGAACTATTCCTGTGCCCTTAGCGGGAAAAAACATAATGTTTCCCCCTCCGGTTGACAGTGGGGACGGGGCCCTTTGGGTCATGGGCACCCTTTTTCCCCTTCCTCCCAAACACGGCGATTTGAGTTAATCCCAAAAAAAGGCTACTTTTTTTGCCCTCTTTCTGCCCACGGGCCCCCTTTTCTCCCCAACCCCCCACAGAATCACCCAAAGGTGTTCTTTTGTCAAACTTCAGATGGACCTGCACATGGCCTTCTTGACCCAGAGGGACCTTGGGGGCAGACACGGGGCCGGTTTTTAAATTTTATGGTGTAATGTGTTAGAGGGTTTTCCCCTTGGAGACTGTGTCCCAGTTGCCTTGAGTCATTTACAAGTTTCCTCCCATGTAGTTT